>MU846396.1:0-30169 GCA_030867225.1 Colletotrichum caudatum
AGGGGCTAGTTCTATCCTTTTTTATTTTCTTTTTCTTACCTCTCTTTTACTCTATATTACTCTACTAATAAAAGTCTATAATAGAAATAAAGCTTATATTAGTATATATTATAAAGCTATATAGCTATAAAAGTAAAAAAAACTAAACTTATATACCTGAGTTAGTGAGTTATTCTACTTGTAAAAGGGCCCAGACTTTCTGCATGTCACTGTACTGAACAACAGAGTCGCCAACGAGTCGTCGTCCAAAACGTACTTCCAGTCAATCCCGCACACGTTTACCCATGGTGCAGATCTCGGGACAGGGATGAGCGCGTATGCCTCGTCCTGATTGGGCCCTGATCGCCCTGGAACCCTGTACGACTGGCCTGCCTGCTCGGCGTATCGCTTGAATCTGCACATTGGTCAGAGGATGGACGGCACACATGCGGCTGTCCTTTCAGCGATGCCGGTCCAGTGCCCGGCCAGACTGGGTATCCCGCCAACTGCCGCAGATCATCCTGCGGCCGATTCAGAACAACCCGACTGTCGGTGGTCGGCCGTAGTGTGGCAGCGGCTTCCGAGGCCCCTCATCACTTAGGAGGTGTTGCTTGCCGGAACGATGTGACTGGGGGCATGGCAAGGGTGCAGTAAGAATTGGCGAGCTCCCGTCAAACAATATATCTCCATTTGCTAAGGAATAATGCCCCTGTTGCTAGCTGGATGTGACAACGTTCATTCTAGCATGGCTCGGCTGGACACGTGTCGCCTCCGAGGTCGACCCATAAGGGGTGCGGATGACCACGGCGACATAGGAAGACGTCAACCGGGGTTCAGCTGGCTGTCGGTACTACGTCGAAGCATCTTGTTGCTCTGCTCTCTGCGCGAGTTAAGCGGCAATGAATGCATACTTGGAAGGAAGTGAACGAGACACGTATTCGCGTCTCACGCTGGAAGAGGGCCGAAGACTAAAGAAGGCTTTTGTGTAATTTTCAACCTGAAACCATAGCGTCCGAACCCTGCTAACGGTGGGCATCTGTTAGACAAGGCACCTCGCACGACACGTTGACTACGGCGAAGTGCACTTGAATTGGTGGTCCCTCGGCACGCTCCGTCAGACAGTTTACCCACAGCTGACGCTCTTCAATCATCGACAGATGGCTTCCAGCATCTTCAGTGTCGGCAAGATGAGCAGGGAAAAATTGCTTGGCTGTTTCTCCGACCCAGGTAAGCGCCAAGCGGTGTAAATTTCGGGAGCACTTGGGAATCCGGCCAAATGTCCTTGGGATGGCTTTGTCGTGTGGACCAAGAAACCTAGCCACGAGAATCTGTTCAGGAGACATGAAGATCTTAGACAGATACCCCACCTCTCGCGTCAGTCTGGCCTCAGTTTCCTGCCGCTGTCGTGGATCGCCATTAAGGGGAGAGACACAAAGTTGTTTAAACCGAAGCAATTCGGCGGGGACTTTGTCGAGAACGAATGCAAGCAAACTGAGGTCGTCAATAAAGAGTGAGTCTGTATCGAAGTCGCAGTAGACCTTTATTGTGTCTTCGAGTCCGGTCCTTGGAATCTCTGTGAGTCGCGGCAGCAGGGCTTCGCGCGATTCTTTGCACGCGTGAAGTGCGGCGGGAAGCGGTGTAGAGATCTCCGCGCAAACTTTCGTGTCGTTCCTAATGTCGCGATACTTTTTGAATTTTAGAACGTGTATTTGACGAGTCGGCAAGGCGAAGATCCAAACCAAACATCTCAGCTCTTTTGGCAGCTGCATCCAATATTTGAACGGCTGGTTTTGGTCTATGTGTGGGGGCGAAGCCATGGTGACGGCTAAACAAGGTGCTTACGAGCGTGCGCTAGATTTGTTAAGTGCGGAGTTCGTAGTCCCGCCCAGACCACGATCCGGACTGGTGCCCCTACTTATAACCAATGTTCTCGCGCTAAGTAGTGGAGTAAACAACATTAATAGGAAGCTCGTCGGTGCATAGCTAAGGTGGGCACTTTCGAGGTTCGGTAATCGGCCGCTTCGGTTACCGCTACTCGTAGGGCACTCGAATCAGATACCTGATTTATTTTGCCGTCTATGCACAGCTGACAGCGAGCCTGTTTCTCTCTCTTAGCTGCCCTGCATACTTTGTTTTCTTTTCTTCTGTCGCTGTGATATCGCTATCACTGGCAGCTTTGGTTGATACCGAGGGCCTGTTGCCAGATATCGGATCAGCGCTGTTGGTCTTTTGCGCCGGGCGTGAAAATGGCCACTCTTCCCCACCTGTGCGACACAGTTGAGTGTTGCCAAGCCCAAGCAACTCGTCTACGGTATGCACCTTAGATAACGTTGGTGTATTCACATGTCACTACGCTTCGGCTTGCCATTGGCCAGGACCGTCGGGACCGCTTATCATCGCACCCTCAAACAAGGGTGCGTGAGGACTGCCCGTTCGGCTGTCCTTCCGTTGCTCCCGCCGGCAAGCGCAAGGGGCAGGCTCCCGCCGAGTTCTTAACCCCCACACGTGAATAGCCCAAAAATCACGTACCAAGAACATCCTTTTCTCAAACGATCACAACAATTGCCACTTATCGCCACAACACCAGTTTTCAGGATAGGCCAGGATAGGCTGACATCCAAGGGGTGGTAGGAAGCCGAGTCATTGAGTCCAGCAATAAGGAGGATCGAAAATATGGTCTCCGGAAAAGACAACGTCTGGGGGGAGATATATGGTTAATGCAGAACTTTTGACCAGTTATACTAAGGTCAACGAAGGCCCCTTAGGGGCTGATTATCACTAGCATTCCAATCCATTCCTTTCCCTGTCATAGTTGGTAAGCTGGTGGCATCCTTTTGTCCTTTATAAGAGCGGTGGCTGATCTGATACATTATGCTTTCCTGGCTCCCCCCCCCCCCCCCGCCTTCTTCCGTTGGGCGTTATCAAGAAGTCACTAAGTGTCTCGCCTAGGCTGTGGCAGGCACAAACCCTCTGGCCAAGCTTGGGCACCCGCCATGCTTGTCCGACTTGGACGGCCCCCTGCATGCCACTAAACTTTGCTCAAGCACAGCAACCTTTTGCCATGTCCTGTTTGGCTGATCAGATGATACTGGAGCCACAAACAGCCACAAGTGTCACCCCACACTGGCGTATCTCGCCAGTTTCTTACTCGCTCCAGCAATACACTGTACTTTCATTGTTTGCAGCCGCTTCACAACACTTTAAAGCAAGTCCCAGTACTGTCTTCCCAGTGATCATGTTCCATCTGTTCGGTTTCAACACAATCATGAGCGACCTCATATATGGAGTGGTCTATGAAGGTGTTCCCTTCGAGATGAAAGTCCACAACCTCCAGCGGCCCACCATCGTCGACGAGACCGACGTAGCAGTGCGGATCACCACATCAGTGCGTCTGACGTCAGCAACGCGTCTCTCGGGATTTATGCACGCATCTGTCACTGGCTGGGGTCCCTGAACCACCTCGTTGTTGACGACAAAGACGTTATGCCTGTCCATCTCGCGTTGTCGAGGCCGGCCGTCGCGTGTGCATTCGCTTCACCCAGGATGTCAAGCCACTTTCGATGACGGGCAAACGCTACGCCCGCGTCGCAACAGCACCGTGAAGCCACCCGGTCGTTATCGCCAGATGCACGGCGGTCGCTAACAAGACGGCGTACCTTGCTGCGGATGTTCTCATTGATGACGAATCCCAGATAGTTATCGGTTTTCTGGCAGCTGCCGCCCTATCCAAGGTTCTTCCTCCGGGGTCCTCCATCCCTCACACCATCAAGCAAGCGAAGGAGCAGGATATCGCTTCATGTTTTGTTACACCAGAGCAGCCCCACCTGAACAGAAGTTGAGAGCCAGCTCGTACCGTGTGGTTTTCGTAGCCATTGAGTAACTATGACGGATGGGGTGCGATTATCACTACCCATGGGCATTAGCTTCAGGGAACGCTCCCTGAGTTCCAGTGAATGGTTGGATATGGCTCAAGATCGTTGGCCCCATGCATGTTATTTACCCGACAGCTGTTGGGTGCTTGCAATACTGCCATCCAACCAGCATATATTGCTGATATGTGATTATCGTAACACGACGCATGGCGCTATACCTCGTAGTGGGATGTGCTGACGAGGTTCATCCGAACTTGCCAATGCACCAAGGCCATCAGTCACACTCGCTACAGTCGCCAAATTTCCGAATTGTTTTTTTTCTTCATCGCTACGAAGCGTCGCCTTCCTCGATATCTACTAGGCAGGTTGTATCCAACAAGATCCCATCATGGAGACTTTGCAGAATACCACGAGAGGTTCGCCCACCAGGATGCACTGCTCAACTGCAGGTTGATGCCGTAGATTGGCAGACCGATGAGGGGTTGACCATGGGACGATAGATACGGCTTCATTCCACTGTTGGCTGCTGGCCTGCTGCTGGCTGGGCTGGCTGGGCTGGCTGGATGATGCCTTGGATACTAAGGGGTCGGATAGAGGTCGCTGTATGGATATTGGCCATAGTCCAGCTGACCTCCAGCCACTTCTAACGTTCTGAACTGTTATAGCTGCATCTCTGGCCCTTATATAACAGGCCAGAAATGCCCTCTTGCTAGCAACAGTCGAATCACTAACCTAGTCATCTAGGCATCTAACCTCCCTACGATAGGCATGCTTTAATTAGCTGAAGACTGATATATCTAGTGGCCGGAGGACAGCAGAGGAGTGTGGCGGTAGATATAGTAGATATATCTTGTTCCTAAAGCATTCCCACATAAAGTCTGTAGATATATGGCTGTAATGCCCATCCAGAACCAGCAGTCTGGCTGCCTTTGGTTTACTAGGCATAGTGCCTGGGATGAAGACCTTCTTTAACCATTTAAGGGCAGTTTTTTTAGTCGTCTAGCTATTATCTGTATATGCAAAGTGCTATCCTTTATATCCAGATAGGTTGGATGGGAACCACTGGGCCTGGACTGACTTGCCCTTATATATAACTAGTGGGCATAGGGACCTCCCATCAGCAGCCACACACTCGATGATAGATACCCATGCCCGGGATACTGGCTGCTTTTTCTAGATGTGCCGCAAAGCCACAGAGCCCAACCTCACTCATCTTCATTGATAGCCTCCTGTGGCATGATATTTCCCTGACTATCCAAATACCAGGGGCCACGACCTCTGCGTAAAAGTACCTATAAGCCAACATTTAATCAAAGTCAGCGTCAGCGGTCCTCTTCAAAATAGCTGACGTCTGCGCGGCTATCCATCGAATCTCCACCGTGAGTCCTTGTCAATTGGAAGGTGTTTCCCAAACAAACTCGATTTGGGTAATCCAGGTGGCATCGAGTGAGATGCCAAATGCTACCCTTCGTGACATTCCGGAGGCCCGAATCGGAAAATCCGAGTCTGTAGGGATGCCAAGTGCGTCTAAAATCTTGATTTCATCGAGCGAACCAGCTTTCTGATGGCAGATGGAGAGTAGCCCGGTCGCCGTCGACGCGAATTCCAGGTGGAGAGAGAGCCTATCGATCTGAACGTGCAATGGCCTTTGCCCCACCCGCGCATACCGGTTCCACGGAAGGTCTAGTGCTGTGATCTTGATAAAGCGTGATAGTACAGCGGGACATGAATGAAGTCTAGGCCGCCTGAAGTCTACAGCATGGGTGCGTCTCGTTTGGAGAGTTTTCTCCGCAATCTCTTCGCGTCGTTCGGCCAAGCTTGAGTTGGGTCCGCTTGACAAGGGCAGACATGCTCGACTTTCAAGTGGGTAACGACAGATCATTTGCCGCCCGTCTTGAAGCCTTTGAATCATCTCTTGCATGTCCCCTATCATGCTTCGTACTACGCCATGAAACCTATTCGCCTGCGTGGTGGTCATCCACTCAACATCAGGTAAGGTCCACTTCTCGTACAGACGGCCGTGAGTCTGAGACACCACATAATTGCCATGCGTTCGAATGAACAGATCGCACAGATAGCATGCAGACTTGCTGCATCCGATTGCGCGTGGCGCAGGCGTATGTGGCTGTTTTTCTATGTCGAAGACCTGCTGAATCTCTGCGTGCACGAAGCAACGTTGTCCACTACCTGGCCGGACCAGACCTTGGGAGGACTCCAAAGCCGTGATCTCGATATGACTCAACAAACGTCGATAGCTGTGTTTCCTGGCTAGTCGAGATAGGTCTCTGCATGTGAAGAGGTACCTGGCCAACTTGTCGACCTGGCGGATCTCTAGGCTTGCGGCAAGTTGTTTTCGAATTCTCAAAATTTTCAGATGCTCCTCAGCCGGTTTCGTGCTCCCCAATAGTGCCAATTGCGCGCAACTCATAACGATCATCCTGAGAGCTTCCAGCAGGGCATTGGTCTCTACACGATGGTCGACGAGCTTCAGAGCCTCCACCAAGTCCTCCAGCCTCTCGAGGAGCCTCGTGGTCTGCGCAGAAGGCCTTGATGATTTCTGAATTTCAGTTATGCAGGTCCGCAATCTTGCCTGTAAAGAAAGTTGCGGTGTTCTGAAATACCGGGGTTGTGGTACCCACGACGGGCGCAGTCGGTTGAAAACGCGTTGGCTGCTTAAGCGGAGCACCATGTCGAGTAGTTCTTCTTGAACCGGATGTTCCCTGCCGCCTGGTATGAGAGTATCATAACTTGATCCTGTGATAACCCTCACAAGACTTACCTTCGTTGCTAAACTGGCTAACTTTTGCCATGATTTTCGTGAGCTCATTGCAGACGTTTGATGATGGTGTTATATTGCCGGCAAGTACCACTTGCAGCGAGTCTAGGTATTCCCGCAGGGTCACGGTGGATACGAACTTAGGCCCTTCTATATAATGGGCTAAGAATTAAAGGCAATCGGCAATCCGAATCTCATCTTCTGTGGAAAGAGTGTGTGTGTGAGACTGTGACATTGTCCGCTCATGATAAGCTCGCGGTTCGGCTGGGATCTCTGTCAACCGTCGTAGGGACGCAACATGTCGGTGAAACTCGGCCATTGTCGACGGCGTCCAAAAGCGCGATGACCTGTCCATGATTGATTCTAGCCGTAGCGCACGCGAACAATTCCGGTGCCAACTAGTTTCAGCATCAGTCTTTTGTCGGACAGGTGGCGCTGGTATCTGGCGGGATACTTGCTGGGTTGATCTGTTAAACTTCACTTGCAGCAGCCGTCTCTTGGACGGACGGTTTTGTCCAACTGTGAAAAATCATTACTATTGCTGATCACCTGCGCCTGACTTCTCGCCAAACTCCTTGTCTTTTGTCTATCTTCGAGGGTAACTAGCAGCTTATGATAGTAAATCTGTGATTTCCGCCGATTCCACGAAGCTCATCCCAAGACCCCGAACTCACAAGACATTTTGGTAAACGGGAAAATTGCAACTGCATCCTAAAATAACTTCACGATACAATATTTCTTTGACGGTTCCCGAGTCGATTCTTGATCCACCGAACGTTCTCTTCAGAGAACGAGCGTGCGCGAGGTGGCCGAGTCCAAATAAGGCTCCCCAACCGTCTTGCTCATCCGCAACAGAAGGCAAAGCTCCTTCGTCCAAGGTGGCTCAAGGCACCGAAGAACGAGTGTGAGAGCCTGGCCCAAGACCATATAGGACTGGATTGTTGAGCATGTTTCCCCGTTGCTTCCCTTTTTGTCATTTCCAGCTGTACCCAGAAGACGTAGATGCTTATCTAAGCAAAAAGACTCTCGTAAAATTCCTTCATGTAAGCTTCAGGACTCGTCGTTAGTTGTCATGTCTCCAGTGGGTGGCAACATAGCGGCCTGCATCCAGGTAGCAAAGTCCTCTCTGGCCCATTGCGCCAGCCTGCGAAGGTGCGCCACGATAGAGTGGCACCCCCGCATGTCGTCTGAAGAGCCCATTTCAAATCCCTCCCACATCAACTATTATGCGAGTTATCAGTTGATTGTTCAATAGAAATGACTGATGCAAGACTAACCAGCTTTTCGGTGGTGCGCTGGGCAAAGTCGACGCGCCAGCGAGCGCCGTGGACAAAAATGACGGGCAGGACAGGCAGCTCTCCGCCGGCAGACGGCAAGCGCTGAAGGTATGTATGCAAAGTGGAATTGGGCTTCGCTTGATTTTGTATTCCATCTTCAGTGAGGGTAGTGTGGAGCGGCGGCTTGTGTGGCTGAGTGGATCACTTTCGTAGGGATGTACATACCCATGCGGTAATCACTATAACAGAGCCAGAAGTGGCTCCCTGGTAATCCGTCCTGATCTAGCTCGTCCAAAAACTGCCTAGCATCCTATATCTGCTCCGCGGACGTTCGTCCTGCCCTTCTTGCTCTTGATACGGCCGGCACATCACTGCTAACTACGACTATGGCGCCTAAGTTTGATGCTGCGCAGCATGCCCTAATCGGAACTCTGCTCACCCAAGGCTTCAAGCCTCAGCTAATGGCCTCAGAAGTAGCTGAGTCACCCTTGATAACAGGGGTTGGTAATCCAGAATGGGCTCTGCAGCTCTCGTAAAGATTGGGTTCTCATTGGCGGGGCATCAGTCATGGTTTGGGTGTAACCACAGCGTGACCTTGTACAGTATCGCAGGTGTACAGTACAGTATGTACTATGACGGACGAATATTGCCAACTCACATCGTCCCAGCCGAGACTTTGCTCAAACCTATCGGTGGAGAAGCCGATAGCTTGCAAAAAGACGTTCCAGGACAACTCGTTTACATACACAACGGGAAAATTATATCGTAGAACAAGGGGACAAATCTCTACCTAGAATGGCTGCATCCGTGCTTTGCTCTGGGGTGCCCTGCTCCTTTCCAAGAGGTCGACTTATGTAAGCGAATCGATTTGCTTTCTTGACAATCGATGGCCTCTGATTGCAGCTTGATTTAGGCACACCATGACTGGCTTCCCAATGTGTGTCTTTTGGTGTCTTGAGCTTCATTTTGATGTAAATTAGAACTCCTACGGGAGTTTATAGTACTTTTCTACCAACAGAGGGAGGTCAGACCAATTGATCTGTCATTCTGTTTCTTTGCTATGCGATATCACCAGAATTATTTATCTAAGGGTATGGCACCACTGGACTATCTTCCGTTTCTCGCCTTGTTCGTATACCAAACAACAAACAGATACAACATGGCTAAGACTGGCATCATTGAGGGCAAGGGGGATAATGAGCTGGTCCTGGGCAGGGCTGCGGCGAAGATAGAGGGGGGAAGCAGCCTGGGTACCTACCGTTGAATGTAAATCTGCAGAGGGCATTGCCATCCATTCCTTGGTTATATATAAGGGAAGAACGGCCTATCAGCAGTGGTCTCTAGACCAGGACACACTCCAGACGTGGGCAGAGGTGTGGTTGCGCCTACGCTCCCCTCTGGCTCCGTCCCACTTCGTCGCTCTATTTACCCCGACTTCTATCTAGGATGGTTTCAAGAAAAGGTCCGGTCCCGACCAAGTGATTTTCCCCTCGTCCACTACCTCACCATGGGTTCTTTGATGGCCACAGACGAGAACACCGTCATCATTCCCCAGAAGATCATCTACAAAAAGTTAGCGGTGTTTTAGAGCGATTCAGTCATTGACATACTGAGGTCAATTCCATTCGCAGTATGTCTCCCCTCTCCCGCCGACATCTCACAACTGCAAGCATAATTCGCCCATGAAGAAGTCGAATTATCGTTCCAGCAAGGGCCACATGTGCGAAAGAAAAGGCCGCTAGCCGATGTCAGATTCGCTATAGCCATATCGTCGCAACTTACTCATCTTGTGCCAGTAGTTCGCCCTGGTGGTTAACGAGACAGGCGTTCAGATCGAGGACGGACCAGCGCCACACGCCACTTCTTGATCTGCAATACGCTGCCACTTTGTACTTCTCGTTCATCAACGCACCCCACTCAACACAGGAAGATAAAAACCCATCAGTGCCGGTTGGGTTATCTCTTCTGGACACACCGACGGTCTCCGTTAGCCCCAAGCGTCCCGAAAGAATGCACATGAGACCAGATAATACTAACAAACGATACAGAAACCTATCGCAAAAAAAGACAGCCATCTCTGTGGGATGAACGAAATAAGGTAAACATGTATGAGATTCGGGGATGGGAGTTGATATACCAACTGTTCAGAATATCCGGAGTTGGCTTTTCTGTTCGGCTGACGAGAATGAAACCAGCCGCCGATGTTGGAGAGCTGTATTATGCTCCTAGAGGCGGCGCCTCTCTCTTTCCCCAGTGCAATAGCGACGGAGATAATTGTGCTATTCGCCCGCCCGCCAAATGGACATGAGAATTCGGCTGCGTTATTAGACCGTGGAGGGGTTCCAAGTTGAAATTCTAAAGTTGGCAGAACCGGCCTATTTGGCGAATGACAAAAAGAACCCTCACAAGAGGGAGCTATGTGAGGGTTGTAAGCAGGGCATTAGGAAGGGGGGATAAGCGTGTTGCCAAGTACACATTTCGCGTCGGTAATACGGCTTGCAATTCGGAATGTGCATCACGATCTTATCACAGGCTGCTTAGCACTAGCTGAGATTGGGGAAGGGAGGGCAAGCATTTCTGTTCGAGTGCGAATGTTATCCTAGTCTGTCCTAACATACAGAGTCACAGTGGAATAGATGTACAACACTTTTGGCGTTTGACGCCGCCGCCGTGCCACACTATGGAGATACAAGGAGTCAAGGACTAGAGAGGGGGGTAGATATGGTGTGATCACGAGCCCATTTAATCTGCATTATAAGGGTTCTCCGATACCCAGGATCGAGCTTTCCTTTTACGTAGGGGACATAGCGCACATCATCCTTTGTGCCGTGCAAATCTTGATCCATATTTAGGAGAGAAACCGTCTTCGTTCTCTTCACTTTCTGACCCCGCCTCGGTACCGGCGACCTCGCAGTAGTTTCCACTTGAATGCGGAGTCATGCCGGGCTCCGGCGTCGCATGTACTACAAAACGTTCCCCCTTAAAATCATAGAGACCATACTCCGGGTTGTGTATGAGTTTCACAGCCAGGAAGTTAACTCGATCTTCGGCGTCCTTCGAGGTTTGCGAACAATGTACATAGATATCTGGCCGTCCCAAACTGGAGGCCTTAACTGAAATGGAAAGCTTGGCGTTATGATCGGGCACATCATATTCCAGGTTCCAGTCGGTCTTGTTCAATCGCTCTCCTAGATCTTGTTCATTGAGCCAATCCATGACTCCTTCTGGTTAGAATGGAACATCACCTATTTCACTAACAGAAGATGCCAAGAAAAATTAGGGGGTGTGAAGAACGGGTGGACGAGTATGGGCAGTTGGTGAATTAGGAGGAAGTACGCTAGAAATATGGAGCCATGAGCGTTATTATGTGCATTCGTTTGAACGGTATCTCTAAAGTACTGGACAATCTATCGAGTCAGTAATTCTTCATTGGCTCTGCCCCGCCCTTGGTGAAAATGCCGTCCAGCCGCACTTGATGGGTTAGTAAGAAATCTGTGATCTCTTCCTGCGCTATGCAACTCGTATATTAATTGACAGCTTGAAGAGGAAATCGAATATGGGTTTCAAGCTCGTCCCATTTGAGAACACACAATCCTCGCAAATCGGGATCCCTGAGGAGCTTGCAATCACTCTTGTGGTCTTTCTTGTTCCAGCCAGCTATTTGGCAGGCCTTATCACACCCATATTAGCATCAAAGTTAACATAATGCGAGGAAACCATTCAGTGGCAGTCTTACCCTATTGCAATACCAGAAAGACAAGCACTTGCCGCACCGTTGCAGAAAGGCTGCCTTCTCTCCGCACCCATGACATATTCTCATACCATTGATCTCTGTTGAAAACTGTTGGATCTGGTCGTTCAACGCCAGCATCTTATTCAGTGACAGTGGAAAGATCTATACCACGTCATGGTCGGTTAGCGAACATGAACCAAGCTGTATATTAGCAACTTTAGAGTACCTTGATCATCTGGGGATCCTCATGCCGGATACCAGGCTCACAGAACGCAAATGCGTGGCGCTCTGCGTAGAGAATGGCGACCGTGTACCCCTTTTGAACCTTTTCTGATGCCAATTCACTACCTCGGCTATCGGTGTAGAAGTATAGCGGAATAGTCGTACCGGCAACATCTTTGATCTCCATCTGCAGACGGAGTAGCCAAGTGAAATCCACAATCTCACCCAAAAAGCACCAATGGCGTGGCAATCGGTATGTACCTATATTGCTTCTCTCCGGGAGGTCGCTAAACCTGGGGAAAATCGTGCGGCTCCGTAGATCCGCCAGCTGTCCGGGACGGTTTGGTTTCTCCCTCTTCCAAAGCCAGTCTTCGAAGTCGCCCGGTTCAAGTCCTTGTGGAGCTTCATTCACATTCGTCTTCCACTTCGTTGAGAATCCGAATAGCTCGTACTTGGAGGGATCTTGTGCTATAGACCCGTGCTTGATAGCTTGCGTGCTGTCACCGCCAAGCGTAGTCTTCCAAACTGACGCCGCCCGATCCGCCAAGACACGTCCCCTTGCCAAGTCGCTATTGGCGATGACGAGCTGAGCGGCATTGGCAAATGCCTGCGCAAAACCAACGTCCTCTCGTCCTTGCTCATTATAGAGACGTACCTGTTGATCGAGATAGCGAAGGGTCCGGATTGGGGATACTACAAGCCCCTCTGCGCCGAGTTGGTCAATGACACGGTCCAAGCGGTGGATCTCCTCCAATCTCTTGTCGCTTTCCTGGCTCTGCTCTGGCGGTAAGGAGCAGAGATGACACAAACATGTAAAGTCGAACTTTTCCCGAAGAGCCTTCTGCCGAGCTTTGCGGTTCTTGAGAGGGCCTAAGTAGGTTATCGTGATCTCTTCGCCTTTTTCAATGTCTCTCAGGGCATGTACTGTGTGGCGTTTGATCTTTTCGTTCCAGTTCTTCTGTGCATTATTGTCGCAAGCGTGGTTGATGCGACATGCTTCGAGGAAGATTGCCCCTTCATCTCCTACGGCTTCGGCAGGTAAGGAGTTTGTTTGAAAAATCCCGAGATACTGTTCAGCAGCATTGCTGTATGGGTAGATGTTGTGCATGGATAGGAAGTCTCGCCGCTGGTTTTCACTAAGGGCTTCGACTTGCTGGTAGACAGATGTTCGAAGCCGCTCGCTGCCGACCAATTCACTGATTGTAATGACGGCCTCTTCAGAAAGAATTCGCGTGCCCTTGGAGATCTTTTCTGTTGCAACGAGACCTTTCCCTCTCCCTGGCAAGTCTCGTAAGGCGTATATGGAATTAACCGTTGTGCTCTGTACCTTTTCGTCTCCTCTTCTCTCCAATTCCTCACCATTCTCATTTGGATCCATATCTTCTCGTTGATGAGCGTTTGGAGTGGCCTGATGGAATAAACATACTAAACACCATGGAATTAGATTGAGGCTGGGGTGATCAAAGACCACCTCGATTCAAAGCGTGCCTGCTGTGCGGCACACCCGACCCGAGAATTGGCTGCACTCATGCGTTGATGCCCAACCGGATATACTGTATCCCTTTCAGTGCCCAACGGCACTGAGCCGACGGTGGTGATAGGGCGGCCACATGTGTGCTAGGCATCCTCTGTCGCTTCAAGCGATACGCCGAGCGAGTCGGCCAGTCGTATTGGGGGGCAGTCATGGCCCAATCGGGACGACGTACGCGCACGCCTTGCGTGCAATACATCGGCGCACATCCCCATCCCGGTTCTGGGATCCACCCTAGGGAAAAACGTGCGCAACACAGGCGTTGAAGGGAACGCTGCAAGGAAGAAAAAGAAGGCTTGAATAAATGTGAGGCGAACAGACCGTTCAGACCGGAGCCACAACAAGGCTTCGATGGTGACCAGACTGAACGTCGCAGAGAAAGAGAGTAGCAGTCTGTCCATACAACACTGTCGGTATACCAGGACAAGGAATTCGATCGACCGCAGAAGTTGGGCCACAACCCGTTCTGACATGTACAAATGTACAGTGATCGGGGTACCGAAGTGCACAGTGCCCACTGGCGGCGACCGAATGCAGGCCGTGGGTCACGTCACCAACAGCTCCAACGACACGTGCGCGGAGGAGCCCATGGGTTCTCTGTTGGGACGACGCTAGGCCCCGCGCCCCGCGCCCCGCGCCCCGGGCCCCGGCCACGACTCAGAAGGTCAACGCACACAACGCGTGATGCCTTGCTGGACCCGGCTTCTCTACGCGCCCGCCGGCAGAGGCTGTGTCGCCCGCTGACGGCTGCAGCCCCCACAGGCTGCGGTCCTACAGTCTGGTCATGCCAGGCAAAGTTGTCCAGGGCTTGGACCGGACGCAACAGTCGCCTCCTGCAGTTGGTACGGGATAACGGGTTGCCATATCAATGGTTTGCTAGAGCCAGAACCAACTATAAGTCCGCCTTTTCTCGCGTATGTAACCAAGTTACTGCAAGCGGCATGATGGATAGTAGGTAGTCTGGCAAAAGCGCGGTATCACGATACATAAGAGGTCGTGTCGGTCCCTCGACTTCTAGGGCTTGGGTTCAGCATATTCTGTAAATGCAAATTCGGTACTGACCGCGGAAAACTCGGGCTTAGGCTGCATAGGACGCAGCAGAAGCGCTCGTGGCCTGCTTCTTGCAACGCTAGGGCGGAACATCGGGTCCAAAGCCTAGTTGGTCAATGTACGGCAGGGTGCATCTGTAAGGGAGAAGCAACAACTACGGATACATAAGACTGCTTTCTATCGCTCGTGTAGGCTTGCGGATCATCCGATTGGACACAGATAGTGGAGGCGGGTCTGCAGACAGAGAGCCCTGCCAGAATTGAGAGATACGCCAATCAGTCTCCCGTTCGAGTGTGTCAAAGCCCTGCGTTCAAAGTACCCACGACAGCCAGCCATAACAGGCGATACGCTGTGTCAAGGACGAGCCAGTGGATCGCTCGGCCTATCCTGTATCGAGTTCCGAGGCAGCATCCTTCCTAATGTGCGTTGATTGGATTGGAGCCCGCCGTCGAATTACTTCGTACTATGTATGCATGGTTTGACACTGCGCCGTGCACGTACGCCGGGTACGGTGGCCACAGGCTTTGGCCTCACTTCTTGGCGAGCACTTAGCAGCCATGTACTCCTTTATCTCATGCCCGTGGCCCAGGGAAGGTCTCCGTCTGCGAATTTAGGCAGCACCGTCACGGTCATGCCGAGCAAACGGATCCTAGTTAGGCGACGGAGAGGGTTATAGGGTACATACACCCATATCTGCATCTAAGCTCCATCACCAGCATCACCACCCCGTTGCTTCAGCCATGGAAGAACAACTGTATTTTTGAATTATACAACAAAACTATAGTCACTTGAATGCTGTCTCGACATGGCGTAAATCCATTAAGGTTATGCATGCAACGAGGCCCGGACAAGGATCGCTGTCAGGGTGTGCTCTTGGGGCGGCGCATGGCCGTCCCGGAAGCCTGGCACGAGCAAAAGGCTATTCAATTAACCAGTTAGATCGTTTTGTGGTATAATTGTTTGATGTTTTTACGCGATGTTCTATTCGTCGCGCGCGCTCTACCAAGAGCGTATCAAAGGCGTCCTGCATTATCATTACGTGACCTGTACCCCTAGTCGATGAGGGGTCTGGTTTTGTGCCGCCAGCCTGTGTATGTCGTTTATATCCCGTGATGTAGCTACCAGGCGCCCCGTTTGGCAGCCCTGGTCCTGTTCTTTTCTACGGCCCATAAGCTTCTGTACCCAACGCAACACCGATTTTTAAACATCATTCGGCACGCTACGTATTCACGATGCCGCCAAGCCAACTCCAGGGCATTTACAGGCAGTACAAGCAGGATACCGACTCGGTCGCCTTATGGCTTGCCTCCACTGCCAAGGCCTGCGGCTACTCCGAGCAACTCTCCTGTCCACAGAGCCAGGCACTAAAAGGCGGACGATTGAAGGGCAAGCAGAGGATCAAGGCTCGTGGTGGCGGTAGAGCAAAGGAGGGATCGAAGCTGGTAGAGAGGAAGACAACAAAGCATGTTATTGCCATCAAGGACTTCCTGCCATTGGCCACCTTCATTGCTGGCCGCCGAGATCCAGCTGTATCGGTGCCGGGTGTCTTTTTTGCCACCATTGATCGCGTTATCGATCTCCGGTCTAGATTTGGTGTCAGGTTGAGTGATATCGGAGTTGAACCGGATCCCGAATCCGAGAAACGGCATGGATACTTCGTCGGCGTTCTAACAGCGGTCAGAGAGACGTTGCGGTCGGGAACGGATTCTGCGACGGCATCTGCAGAGGCGGAGGCCGCTACGGACACCGGCAATACTGGACCCGGAGATTCATCCGAGGATATTAGCAACCAGTTTGCTTCTCTGTCTGTCGACGAGCCGTCCCAGGCTGTCCTCGAAGCGTCCCGCAATACGTCTCACGAAAGACCGGAACCACGCGATGACGATCCTGTGTCCTATGAGGTAGAACCACAGACTTCCATGGAGGACGTTTTGTTTGCCTTCACAATCCTCGTCAACGACCTGGACAAGATTCGGTCTCGAATCCAGTGGATCTGGTCCAACCACCGCGACGGCATGTTCGATCTTGCTGCTGCCGCAGTCGCTACGAATGCGGCCGTCTCCCTTGCTCGCGGATTGATAGAAGACGTCGCCCCTCTTTTGGACACGCAAGACGAAGGCGTTTGGGGCGTTGTCAGCAAGTTCTATCTCATGATCTGCCTCCGGAAGGGATATACAGCGGAGCAGATCTACCTCCCCAACGCCAGAGACAATTTCAACTACAATACGTACGACATAGCCGACGAATGCTACGTTATCGCCCTCGGACTTTTGAAGAGCTTCGCCGATGTCCTCAATCCTATAGATTTTCCATTGATCAAGGAAGGCATGTTCGGCGAATACGACGCCAATAGCGACCGTACCTTGAAGACAGGTCGGGAGAAGTTCCAGGAAGACAAAATCCTCCTCATGGACTTTTTCACAGAACTTATCACCGTCATTCGATTACTCCCCAGCTACCCGGCTGAGGACGAGTTCCTGCGCGAGATGAGGAAATTCAACGAGACGCCTGTTGTTTCTTTTTCGCTTGTGTTTACTGCCCAAGTCTATCTAGACATCCATCACACGATGCGCGCTGCGACGCGACGGAGCTTTCAGGCCATGGTCAACGAAACCTCGATGATGGACCGATCGTTGAAAAGCCACCTAGAGCTTCACAAAAACTTGAAGATTAAGAATTGGCCCGCTTCCCATGACCACGGGCTGCGAGAACTCCATAATTTGATGAGCAGGATGGGCAAAGACCCAGTGCACGACGCAAAGGCGAGAGTGTATACACGCGCGGGCTGGCCTGTTCCCTCGGAGATGGAGCCCCATCGTATCTTGATCTACTCCCCTGTTCTGAGTGGTCTTTACCTCTTCCGCCTCCGCACTGAGATGTATGACGTTGGCCTCGCTGTTGCTAATGCTTGGGGTTCTGTTACGTATGCCGCTCACCTGTATAATGCCTTGCAAGGGAGTGGCTTGTTACATGACCCGTGGCCCGATATGGATGTTGCCCTCGCCATCCTCGGCGACTCCAGTATCTGGGTTGGAGATGACCGTCCGAGGACGACTGAGGATTGCTTCCAGAAATTCTGCCTTCAGATGGGTATTTCGGCTGCTGCCTTCACAACGAACCGCCGACAAAAGCCTGCTGTTACCTCACGCGCCGGCCCGCGAGGGATCAAGGAGGGTGCCCCCGTATCGTCCATGTTCAAGACTCAAGCTTGCTCTGGCGCTGCTGTCGACTGGACGCCCGAGCTGCTTGATGACATTGTTGCACGCAGCGCCTATCGGCAGGAGGGTTCTATCGACAACGGAGACCTGATCATGACGCAAATTGACGATCCGCAAGAGCTGAGGGCCAGTGATCGACTTCGGCAGCAAAAGGCCAAGGCTAGGGCCGCCGGAAAAGTCGATATCGCCGGCAGCCTTGTCCCCGAAGAGCTTGCCACTACACTTGTCATGGCACTGAACTGCGAGGCTCTCGAGATGGCATTCCCGTACCTGGTAATGCATCGCTGCTGCTGGACGTTCCTTCGATCAGTCAAGGATGCTTCTGAACCTGTTCTGAGAAAGCTGTATACACCTGCTTACATGGAGGATAGTGAATTGCCTTGGGTGGTTGGTTATATTCTCACGGCTGCAGCTGGTGTTGATGGGACACCTGACTCGCGACTGCTGAAACTTGCAGCAGAGACCTGCAGCGCTATGATCAGTTCTAAGGCTGGTAAGCTAGCAATTTCGGTTGCTCGCAGCATTGGCAAGAACATTCAGTTTGAGGAGGAAAGGATATAGGAGGTAGCATACTAAGTAAGGGACAAAGTAGTTGGCATTATTGTGCACTGATTACCTGATGAGCCGGGGAGCTCGCACTCCGCAGTCCCTGCTGTGATTATGCAAGCGACATCTGGAACTTCAACACATCCAAGCAAACAAGGGTGAAGATGAATATCACAAGGATTTGCGCCCAGAAAGTATGGCGAGGAGGGATCATCAACAACGGCGAGAACGAAACTTTTGAAAAGTACGCCTGCTCGCAGCAACAAAGGCTTCTTTGAGCACCATGCCATCCTCGGCATTGATTCTGCTTTGAAAGGGGCCTGCGTGTGGCTGCGGAGCCGGCCCTGGTCACAACGCTTTTGAGAGCAAGCCGCCACAAACAATTTGTCAATAGACACTACTATCGCCATCACCACGGGCAAGCCACGAGCCGCTACGCGAAGCACAACGACTGCGCCCAAACAATCAATATCAACACAACTGCCACCGACAGGTTTAGGGTCGCCTGTCACCCCGACAAAGTTTGCAGTGTCCCGCAACGATGGAGATGAGTCCGACAGAACAGCATCACCTTCTGCATAGATAGAGACAGCACCAGACACTAGGCATGTTACAATCGACGGCGCACAATACTACAGACTACAGACAGACTGGTCCCCTGTCGCTCCCTCTGCGAGGAAGGATTAGTGCCCCTTTAACGTGCGACAACGTCTGCGGAATCTGGGCAGGAGCTTTCATACTCAGTAATTAACCTGGTGCGGTGCGGTGATCATTAACAGGAACGTATCACTGCCAGGTAGGAAGGACTGCGTTAAGGTGCCGGGCGGATTGCACAGCGGCGTGGCGAAGTGACGCCGTGCGACAGTGAAACAGAGCAATAGCAGAGTGCAATAAACGGAAGGCAAAACGACACGCAGTGCGATGAGCAAAAGATAGGTTAGGACAACCATCGTTATTCATGGTTAACCTTCTCTCTAGCGGAAGGTCAAGTGGGAGACTGGCTAAATACTCGGTGGACACATGAGTGCACGATATGATGAGTGGCCTCTAAAGAATGCAGTCCTGAAGCGCATCACAGATGGATGTATAACGACATTTCAAATGCAATGGGTGCAGTCGTCCACAGACCAACAACAAACGCATTGCTATCCCTCAGTAAGTCGGACCTCGGGTTCTTCGCTGGAGGGAGGAAAGTCTGCGAGGCGGTCTGCTAAGTCCAGATACCCCTTCTCAGAACAAGATAATGAACTCTTGGTTCAACTGAAAGGACAGGGCCTTTCATGGAGCGAGATCCACAGCCGTTTCTGGTGTTCCTTCCCGGGCCGGTCTCTCGGGACGCTGCAACTCCACTTCTCTACTAAGTTAAAGATGATGAGATAAAAGGGCTTGATGAGGTGCGACACATGGATGTAAAAAGTTCGATGGATTGAGAGAACGATATTGGACTTGGATATATGAGGGGAGATCTATTGTAGGTCTTCAAATACGGTAATGTGTCAGATAGCGTTATCACACCAATTATCATCCTGAAAAAGTTCGCGGTGCCAAGGAAAGAAACTGGTTCTCTAGTCTGTCCTGTGAAAACCGCTGCCCTATATCCTCAATGACCTATTTTCTTTCGACTATGGTAGGATGACACGAAACTGCCAACGTACTGTCGACAGCTATAACAATTTTCCCACCCGCCATCTGAAAGATGCGTTGCCTTCCAGACGCAAACATCCTCCAGGGTTTCGCCCTTTTTCTTGTCCTTCTTGCCCTTTCTAGGGCGTGCAACCAGGAACTCTTCCGTTTCCGCCGCTAGTTCGGGTTCGGGATTAGGTTCTGGCCTAGAGTCCGCCCAAGAGTCTGGCTGAAACTCGGCCGCAACCTCCGCCGAAGGCTCCGTTTCAGTTTCTGCGGGCTCTGGGCTAGGCTCTTCCGGCCAATCAATGTCAGGAACAGACTCGGGCTCGGGCTCTGCGGCATCGATGGGGGCCACCTCGGTCGCTGATAGACATTCCACCACCGGCTCCGGCTCAGGCTCCGCAGCATCTATCAACGTACCAGGCTCAGGTTCCGCCGCTTGTTCTAAGTTAGCAATTGCAAGGGCAAGCTGTTTTTTTTTGCGCTTCAGCCTTTTCTGTTCTTTCTTTGTCAATTTTTTATTTTTGGGATCAGGCTCGACGATAGGCACTGGCACACAATCCACCGCCGATCCGGAGTCGAGCTCCATGGTGACATTCGAAGGGGCTGCCGGCACAAATTCCGCCGCCGGCTCCGGCTTGGACCCCACGGAATCTTCCGAGCAGGCCGTCCCGGACTTTAGCGTGAATACCGTCACCGATTCCGACTCGGCCTCTCTGGCACCCATCACAGGTTCTTGCACTGGCTCCGGCGCAGTGTACGATTGAAACGGAGACGTAGATCGGTACTCAGTGGGGTTGACGGAGGTTGACATATCGCAACAAATGTCGATTAGGCCTTTGACAAGCATTCTTGTGTATGTTGTCGCGCTGTTAAAGCATCCCAAAAAATCCGTTCTGTTCGACAAAGCCGGATCCTCGAGCAACTGCCGGATGCGCAGTCTGATGAAGTCGAAGAACCATAGATCGCCCTCCCCAAGAAGTCGACCAGCATCAGATGCCAAAACGAGAACCTCCAAGTCAGGCAACTGTCCCGCGTAATGAGATATTTGACCCTTAGCAAGCGCTGCTAATTTCGGTAAATTATAGGCTTGTGCAGCAGCATATACATGTAGGCTGATGTTGAGCTGAGTGGATCGAATCACCGCGGGGGTTGGATCATTGACCCTAAGGGTTTGCCACGTGCCAGTATGAAGGTAATGAATGAGCACATGGCCTGCTTCGTCTGGTATGTCTTCAAGGCGTATCCCATACCAGCTGTCGTTGATCTTTTGGAGCTTTTCGCTCAGTCGGAGAAAATCGTAGGGAATTGTGAAGTGCTGTCCGCTTTTAAAGTAGACCTTGCAGCTGGAGCTTACATAAGGGCTATGCATCGTCATTGTTACTAAAAATGCCAATTAAAGTGAAGGGCATATTAAACTCACGATACTTCAGGTCCAGCGTTAAGAGAATTGTCAGGAATAGGAATTCCTGACATCTGCTCAGGTGAAAACGTTGAGGTACTCTTCTTTTCCGCCATGTTTGACTAGAGTTAGATGATGATAATTTCTCAGTATGCCATCAGGTCACAGTGCTGCCTCTTAAGTCATCTGATTCACCCACCCAGTACCCCTTATAATCAACTCCAGGTTACACTGCTTCTGCATGTGGCATGTGAGTCAGACATGACTCTTGTTGGTAGTCACTATCTCTCAAGCGCAAGGCCGGACGCAACAACAGCTTCCCCGTCGTGATCAATAAAACGCAGTGGTTTGTCTTAGTTTCACAAGCGCCAGACCACTGGACACCGCTCTGTTGACGTCAATTTCGCATCAGGCGGCAGGCTTGCAGCCGGTGAATGCGGCAGATACCGTTGTTCGTCATCGAGACCAAAGTGTTGGCTAAGCGTTCCCCACGTAATTGTTGCTCGGCATGCACGCCCTGCTGGCTCAGATCACAGCTCAGTTACCCATTGGCACGATTATGATATCTAGCCGCTGGTGACAGTGCCTGTCCAATCCGGTCAGAGTCGAATCGATAGTTTGTATGTGATTACGCGATTTCGCTGCAGGCGTCTACGCGACTTGTCATGCGCTATTGACGCACAATGATTGGGCATATGTAGTTTCTTTCGAGGGATGATACTTCTCTCATTACGATGCAGCTCAGCATTGACAACTAGTGTCCACAGATAATCAATGTTTGTTGCACCTAGGCCAAGTTCCTGGAAAACATTGCGAGAAGTGGGAAAGCGGGCTCATTTGTCCATGGCATCGCCCAGGCAAACAGCCTAGCGTTTCCTCTGTGCAAGATTGCCTTGCAACGCAAGCGACTGTGGGTGAGGAGATGGTGCAGGATGGTGCATGGATGATCCAATCACCATTCAATTTGGATTCTCATCCCCTACATTAGTCTCAAAATGCTATTGGTCTTTAATGCAGCAGACAACTGATGCTTAAAGTGGAGCATTGCAAATAGACTGAGCATGGCACGGGGGCAATGAGCCAGGGGAGTGAAGATGCAACTGCTTCGCAATTTTGCTGCACTAGACGAATGATAACATAGCACTAGTACTCGCCAACAGACCACCCCTTCTTTACCACCAACAAGCGCAATCACGCCCGCAAAACATTTAATTGCTTTATCGCCCTACAAATCAGCCTCAAACCCGGACGAACAGGGGCTCCCACCTGATCCGCTCCTCATTCATGGGACCTTTGACACATTCTTAAGTCCGCGAAGACATCCGGCTAGGAAACTGTCGCAAGGGGTGATGTGATATAAAGCGTCAATTGCTGCCCACAATTAACGGCGTCGTTTTTGTGCAACAGAAACCCTTGTCTACCTATCCGGACCCAGGTAAATTGCTCTTCAGGGGGCGCAGGTGTCTAGGCATAGTTAACAGAAGTCACTGCAGAAGAAATTACTTCATACCGTCACCAAGCGCCTGAGAGTATGGAAACGCACATGGCATGGTGCATAGCGTGCGGCCGGAGCAAGAGGCCTGCAGCCGAGCAGGCACGCTGCTCAGATTTAATTGATTTGGGTTCGAGAGATTCCATGTCCAATACCCCTGTAGACACTACCTAGGACGATGTGTCAGTCCTTTTCGTGGTGTCCGGTGTTAGTAAGAAGGGTAGGGTGGCGCGGTGCGTCGCGCGCGGTCGAAGTAAGTGTGAGACACAGCACTCAAAGTGATAGCAATCAACGTATTATTGATCTTATCTTAAACGTATGTATTAGGCACATGTCGCTTTTGGCCACAGCATGTCCGACGGGAACTTTCCGTCTCCCCGCATTTCTTCCCTCTTCTTCCCGTCCCCACCACGCCCCCTCAGCACCAGTCTCTCACGTGCGTGTCACCTGCCTCAATTTCTGCTATACCTCTCCCTTTCGTATTTCAAGCTTATCCTTCTTTATCCGCTTATTGAATTACTGTTGTTATCGTATTTTACTACTATACCACTACGCAACTATCTAAGCTGCTGCTTTGTTCTCTGATATCAGGTGTCCACGCATATCTTCTCATGCCGGACCCCCCTTCCTCTGTATGTACTCGGTGCCAGCGACCTTGGAGTTCCGGTATCTCAGGGTCTTACCGGACTTGCGTCGATTGCAGGGCAAAGGATTCTGATCGCAAGATTCCGAAGAAGCACTCCCACCTGTCTGATCCTGTTTCACTGAATTCACTGACTTCACTGAATTCCCCTGCTCAATCTGCGCCGGCTCCAATTTCCCCGCCGATTTCCCAACCGATTTCTCAGGCTCAGCAAATTGAAGTGTCTCCTGATCCACCTCGATCTCAGTGCACTGATAGCAAGCGACCATGGATGTCCGCTGTTGACCGGACATGTCATGATTGCCGCAAAATTCAATCCACCGCTCGCCGTCGTGATCGTCCCACTGCTTCTTCGACCACAAAACGCCCCTCAACTTGCTCGACCTGCAGAAGACCATGGACTCCAGCGCTGTTCCGGACATGTGATGACTGCCGAATTCGCCTCGCTACGCGTCGTAGTCAGCCTTCAGTAATACCCGTCGGCACAGAGCCACGAACCAGCCTCTGCATTCGGTGCTCCCGGCCTTGGTCCTCATCCGCTTATCGGATGTGTGACGATTGTTGGTTGCGTACTGCAACCCAACGCCTACAGAACAATAGCCTCATCCTTAGCTCTATCTCGCCAACTGAAAACTCACCCGTTGTGGTAACTTTTTTCTTTCCTTACTTCCTTTTTCCTTTCTTCCTTTCTCTCTTCCTTTTTTCTTTCGTCAAGTCTTCTATAAGATTACACTGGACAGCATACTGAGTTTTTCCTTAGACTCATCACCGAAGATCCAGGTCGATAAGTCCCCGAATTCGTCCCATTCTAGCTTCAGACACTTTAGCTTTGCCGTTGCCTCCTCGTACAGAAGAGGCGATGCTCTCCAACATTCCAAGCTCTATGTCGCATACATCTGAACATGACTATTGGTGGCTTCATCTGAGGCGTCTTCGTGTGCGGCCATTTCGCCAAGCCTGGACCGGCCGCTGCAGCTTTTGCTCAGCTGTCCTTTTGTCGAATGAGAAGTCGGGCTGGTGTTGTGTAAACGGCAGTCGAATGGCATCTAAGCTCCCACCGTACCCACCGCACTTTCAGAGTTGGATTGACACCACGACCTTGCCACTATCAGCTATTAGCCGCCGCTTGAATTACCTGTTTGCTTTCTCTGCGATTGGGGCTACCGAGGGTTTTATCCATTTCGGCGTGCCAGCTGATGTCGTTAGCTCTGGTCGGATATATCATCGACTGCTTAACTTATCTAGCGGCGATCACAGCATGGGTTGGTTTCCGTATGATGAAGATGCCCGGTCCCAAAAAGCCGCAAATACGAACGTGCCGTCTGCTGCCGTTCAGCAAGTAAAGCTATTGCTCCAGACTGTCAATCCATACCTTTCTACCATCTGTCATGCTTTACAGCAGGTCCCTAGTGAGTGTGACTGTGAACTTGTTTCCACGATGTTGGCGAATGACCCCCACTGTCGGCAACGGTACGAGTTGCTGCAAAGTTTGATTGTCTGCAATGAAAGGTAGCAGACTCATTGATGTCTGGCCCTTCGCAGTGTTCTCGACTGATATGATTCGAACGAAGGAAGAAAGGCCTTTACGTGATACGATGTCCTTGAAATGTGGCCCTGCGCTGTACACTCGGCGAAACAGGAATTCCGGAACGATCCGGCACCACTGTCGACAGACCAGACGACATTTCTTGAGAGAATCGAAATCGACTCTGCGCAATATATGACGGACGATTTCCTAAGATAGTCAGCGACGTATTCCAGCCAGTAGGGTATGGCTCGTTTCCACCTTAGGAAAATCCTTCATTGATCGCAGCAACAGCCGGGCTGTTAGCGGTGGTCGAACTTTGGGGATCGAGAAGGCGGCATCTTCAACGCAAGGTCTCCAAAATAGCGGGTTCGGGCCGTTTCCTTGGCGAAGGCAGGGTTCCGACCAACACCTT
This sequence comes from Colletotrichum caudatum, assembly GCA_030867225.1. Taxonomy (NCBI): domain Eukaryota; kingdom Fungi; phylum Ascomycota; class Sordariomycetes; order Glomerellales; family Glomerellaceae; genus Colletotrichum; species Colletotrichum caudatum. The sequence continues at coordinate 25,308 of MU846396.1, forward strand.
TGGCGGAAAGGTTACGAGCTCTGTCTGTCTGGAGTAACGTCTTGTCAGAGCGCAAGAGCGGCTACTCTATACGTAATATCCCGCTGAGACACGTGGACGCCCATTACGAAACTGACCAGTATATACAGAGTTGGAGTGGCTCTGGTGGGCTTTGGTGTCGTGGTTGAGTGCAACCAGGGAAGTCTCGATATCGATTGTGAAAGGTGGCGCCGGCGATTTCGATCGTGGCGCGGGTGAGATATGTGCGCGGCTCTCTGTTCTGTCAGGCCAAGCCAAACCGGGTTCTTGTGGAGCCAAATGTCGGCAGAGGGCGGCCGATGGCCATCACCCATCGCGACCGAACCTCCAGCGCTTGCAACCCGTATCACCACGGGGCGCAACTCGTCCGATGGGGCGGACAAAATAACGCACCGGGCTGCGTTCGTCCATAGGTTGTGTTTGAACTGTTCGCTACCAGACGCCGGCGCATGATCTTGTCACCCCCTTGCTCGTCTTGGTGCGTTGGAGTGCATTGGGCTCACCTGTCTCCATTACGCGAGTCGATCGAGGCGATACGCTGGTGTTCGCAGGGATGGAGCCATGTCGTTGAGGCGCTAGCAGGGGCCTTGCACGCCGACGATTCGGCAAGGTACACAGCACGTTGACCACTGGTACTTTTGTTCAGCCGCTCTGCGCCCTCCTCCTTCGAAGGATCTCCAAAAACGAGGTGATGGTGCCATCGGGCTAGTTGGAGGCCGTGCCTGCAGTTGGCGTAATCAAGCAGGAATGCAGGGCGGCGTTTCCATAGTGGACGGGTTGGGCCAAGAAGTTGAACGTTGCCAGAACGGTCGCATTCCTAACCAACCAACTCACCAGAGACAAACAAGGACCCACTGAAATCTACCACCAGCGCCGATGTACTCTACATGCTACCGTACACCAGTGAGCACAGGAGACTGCTGGAAAAGGCAGTAGGACGATGTGGCAGATTTTCTCGTGGTGACCGGTGTCCGGTGTCAGTAGCAAAGGGGGTTGGCGCGGTGCGTCACGCGCGGTCGAGCACTGCGGTTGGATAGTGCTGTGAAAGGTTTTCATCGATACCTGGTGTCGTGGAGGGACCTTGAGGCATCCAAGTTAATTGAGGAAACCACGGGACTTTCTCGGCGGCAGCTGGCTGTTCTGATCGTCCAAGAGAAGTGGTGCAATGGGAAATTCGGAGCGGTGTTTGACGATGTCTAACTGAGGCTTGTTGCTGTCATCTTCGGTGTCGTCCACTGCGCAAGATGACGCTGACGATGGTGGGCCGTGGTTCGATGTGTGTCCATTGTACTTGCTTGATTCGATCAATGGTGTTTGGCCTCTTTCTTTCTAACGTCAGGGGGCGAAGAGCGGTAGGTGGACAATTGTTGTGGCAAGCCGTTTGTTACAGCTAGCGACCTACTCTCCGCGTGACACCCTCTGGCTCAAGCTTGGCGATTGAACATGAAGAACACCGCATTTGGGCCAGCGTATCAAATTACAGAGGATCTAGTAGAACAGCAGCCCGTTGGACGATGCCGAACTGAGATCTGCAGTCGATTCCGGCAACGACACACCAAGATGCCTCACCAAGTCGATGCTCCGTCTCTTAAAAATCGCGACCACGCCACGGCGTTGAGCGGGGTTGAACAGCCAGAAACGTATTTTACCACTGTCGGTCTTTCCGCGTTGGTTGCCTGTCAGAATCAGGAAGCAGCGTAAGCACGGCCAGGCAGTCGGCCGCCGTAACCAATTTTACACATTTACTGCCGAGAAGTGCTTTCTGCGTGAGGTCAAGAAATTGGCGCCCTACCCATCTAGTAATGAGACCGGCACTCTCATGGGCCCCTCTAAATGGAGCAACTTGCGGATCATCCGATTGGACTTGGCCTCCATAGGCAGGCTCGCACTCAGGGAAACCTTGTCGTGAATGCGAGGAAAGACACACTATTCGATGGGCTCAAATGTCCTGGCGCTACAGTAGTGGCTCGGAGAGGTGTTTCTCTGGCATTAGTTGATGTGTTTCAGCCATGTATGTAGCTTGACTTTCCGCTTTAATCGCGCCCATGATCTTTTCGACAGTGTTCAGTGATGCTATTGGAAGGGGGCGACAGAGGACCAATCTGTCTATGGTCTGTAATATTATGTGGCATCGATCGTAACATGCCTGATGTCTGGTGCTGTCCATATACAGAAGACGATGCCGTTCTGTCAGAGTTGTCGTCGAATTGTGGGACGTTGCAAACTTTGTCGGGGTTTACAGGTGACCTAGGACCTGTCTGTGGCTGTTGTGTTCTGTTGTATTGTTTGTTCGGGCGCAGTCGTTGTGCTTCGTGCGGTGGCTCGTGGCTTACCCACGGTGGTGACGATGGTGTTGCTCTCGAAAATTTCGTTGTTGGGGCTTGCTTGCGGCTAAACAAAGGCCTTTTGAGATGTTGAATCAATGCCGAGGATGACGTTGTGCCTAAGGGAGCTATTACGGGCGCAAGCGGCCGTTATCTCGCTATTATCGATTTCAACATCGGATTTACGTTCAAGCGCTCCGCGTAGCATATGAGCCGCTGACTACGGAAGTGGGTACATTCGAGTAGAAAACCAACGTCAGGTCGAGTCATGAGAAAACTTCAGTGAAATGCCCTTGTGTGCGTGCTGGTTGTCTGCTGGTTCATCCCCCACCTTCACCTACAAGGCTGACCCAGCATCTCAATATGGTCTCAGGTCTAGCTGGTCTCCGGCATCTACTGAGCAAGGAGGGTGGACTTTACCCCATATTGAGTTGTTTTCTTTCTTGTTTAACGGCATCCGACGTCTATTCATTGCAAAGAGTGTGTCGAGCATTCCGCCGGCTCCCCGCGCATTTGGGAACGGTATGCATGAACATTAACGTTCACTTAAGAGCTTTTGTTTCAGATCCAACAGCCTTCCGCGTATACATGGGGAAGCACGACGGACTCATATCCAGAGGGTTCGCGTTGAATTTTTTCGTACCTATGTGCTCACAAACTCCATACCTGGACGTATTTATTGAGGAGGGGGGTAAGGCGGACAGCTTCGCGCAGTATCTAGAAAGCGAGGAACAGTATGCAATCACTCAATACCAACAGAACGCTGAGGGCAGAGGCAATGAAATCGGCGCAGAGGTGAAGAATCTCGATCAAGGCACAGGATGAAGAATGACTGTTTACATAGGCTCACACGCACGGCACAATTCTGTTGTACAATGCCGAGCGCGAAACGACGATTCGCTTCACGCTGGCCAATGGATCCCCTCTACTCGCCATCTTAGCCACCTCCTGCACAACAGCCGACATGAACTTCATATCGAGGGACAAGGCATACTCGATTTTCCCGTCCCTCACTATCCAGAAGCACAAGCTTTACCCACTGAGGGGCTTAGATGATGAATTTGGCCGTCGTATGAAGGAGTATGCACACCATGGTTGGACGACGCGCGACATCGTTTGGCCAGACTGGACGTCCGAAAAACTCCGAGGTACAGGTTGTCGGCGAGCTGGAGATCGTTTCTCTCTCATCGTATCCCTCCCAGGAGATTTCCCGGCGCTGATGTCAACCCCCAATTACGTCGCTGAACACGCACAATTTGAGATCTCCGGCAGTATCATTACTGTAGGGCCTAACCGTGGTAAAAAGAGGGCTGATGATTACACAATTAAGACGAGGGCTTTTACCTCGCATGCCCTTCGTCATCGGTACGCCATTGATCCCTTTTCAGACTGGAAGGATTATGTTGAAGAACGCCTTAAGAGATGGATTTTGATTGAGTTGTTGAAGATGGATCCAGAAGTTCGGCCACAACGTGTCACCCCTACCAGTCCTCTCTCCATATATAGCATTTCCCTTCCAGACAGTTTTGTACCGCCAGGGGCATGGGACTACGCCGATGATCAGATGCCCGAATGGTATCAGGAATGGGGAAAAAACAAATTCGGTTGAGGTGTACATAGGGCGCTTACACGTAACCTAGTTGTAATAGTCTTTACCTCTCATGGGATCATCTGCCCCTTCAATTTTCTAGTCTTCAGCAATGCTCCCTCTTATTGAATGGCTGACGGAAGCTTGAAAAGCTCAGTCTGCTACAGCTGGCATCAAAACATATTGACATTCCTAGCTCTGAAAGTCGCAATCACTCAGGAGGACTCCCTACCCTTCCTAAGCCGAATTCCAACGCCCTCTTGGTCACCGCCCACATGAATGTACTTTTCACAAGCCATTCCTGGACTTTTGAGACCTCCACTGCCTACCCGTGGCATGGTGCGTGCTAGCAGGATATCAGCTTCGTTCATGCTGACCCTCACCAGGAACAAGTGGACCACGAGATGCCGTACCCCGTGTACGTTTTTACCATGTATACTGCCATTTTTTTCATTCTACATGTACCTATGTAACACCCTAATGCCTCCGGTAGGGTTGCCGCAATAGATTCTCGAATAGGCGCTGGCGAACGACCGCATTCAGGGGAACCTGCACCGCCGTTGAGTGGCAATGCACACTACAACTTGACCCTGTGAGCCCCTCTCGTTCTCCCCACCCCTATGGTCTCCAGGTTGCTAGCGCGATTCGGCTAGAGGATGGCATCCGGTGATTGGACCAGCCGGATCACCGCCGGTCAAGTCAATTAGCGCAAGTAATTGGTCAACTAGAAGGATGGCGGGCGTTTACCAGTCTGAAGCTGTAGACCACGTCGGTTTACCCTGCAAGATTCGTGCACAAGTACGCGACTGGCTAGCCACCGACTGTCGTGCCTGTCGGCATCAGGCAATCTCCAATTCTCGCTTACTGCTTCACCAATCACCAAGGATGATGCGACCTTCTATGATCCGGAGAACACGGAATCTTGGGGGGGG
>MU846397.1:0-29770 GCA_030867225.1 Colletotrichum caudatum
TAGTAATTGCTTAAAAGATAGCCTGATTCCCTACCCCACTACAATATAAACTCGACTTATGAGTGAAGCACACCAACCATAGCACGGGGCAAAGGCTTCTCTCCCTGGCCGCTATCTATAAGCTCTCTCGTGAAAAAGAGTACATCAAAGTCTGATAGAGCTTTGGATGTCGCAGTTAGACGCCGAGGAATTAGCACAGGGCCCTCTGGCGAAACCACTGGAACTAGTGACGGCTGGCATCTTCGTAACTTGATACGGATAGGCCTGACTAGTGTGACAGTCTTCAGTTTCTACTACTTGTTGTTGGACTTAGTTAGATGCCCTTAATTAAAGAACGTGCTACTTTTTTGAGCTGACGAACGGTCATAGTCGCTAGTAACCTGGTTTGCGGTTCTATTACCCCCCGCAAGGTAAGCACCTATTTTCTTTTCTTCATTACGTCTTTCCCGAGCCTGGGTCAATGCAGTTGAAGAACGTGCGCCACGGACTCGAGTGTCAGCTCGAGGATGTCAACGACAAGCCGCCATGACCATCTGCGCGTTTTACTAATTCCCGTTTCTCACATCGTCACAGATGGCTCCACGCTGGCTGCAACCGGTCCCATTCTAGAGCCCTTGGTGTTCGTCCCAGAAGGCCCCCTTTGTATGACGAGGGCCACTGGTTTCCTGCTTCCTGGCCTGGCGGGATACCCCGAGCGCCACCCTATGGTCATAGAGGCATTTTTTTCCAGCGCGTTTTCCACCGCGCCGAGAAACGGTCAGGGATCGTTCTTGTCCACGCTCAGAAGCCAGCAATGTTTGTTCTGCGCGCGGCCGGCAGGGTGCTCATGATTCGGCAGGGAGACGGGGACTCCCCGGCCGAGGGGGTTTCCCAGGCAGGGGACCAGACCCGGGCGTAGTTGGCGACCTCGTGGTGACGGCGGCGATCACCGACGACGTCAGGGAGGACCATGCCGCATATTAGGCCAGACTCGGCCTCGACAGGGCGTACAAGGCGTATGCCCCGGTCCGCCGAAAAAAGAAAATTCTAAAAAAAAAAGAGGGCGTAGCGGTGCTTGGGGAGACGCCCCGCGATTCACTTACCCGGAGGGCCGTCGTCGTGGGCGGCTTGATGGACGGCGAGGCCGGCGATTTCGTGGGAGACGGGAGGGGCGACCCCAGAGAGAGAGGCCGGTCAGCGTCCAAGAAGCCTCGAGACCAGCCGACTTGTGGGCTGAGCCGTAAGTCCGAGAAAACCCTCATGGAATGGGTGGTCCGACAACGTAGCATCGGCTTACAGCAGAGCGACGATTTGGTCAGTCTAGAATCGGGAAGACTCGACGCCTCACGGTCGACGACGCAGCCTCCCGGGGCGACGAAGTTTACGCCTCGACGGGCTCGAGCAGCTGCGCCCTCTCTCGATCGAGATGATTTCGCGCGAGCCAGCCCCGCCGTAGGATGTTCCAGGTCCACCCGCGTTGCACCGTCGCCCGACCCATGATCCTTGAATATTGGTAGGAACCACCGTACGCGTACACAACCTGCTTGGCACCACAGCCCCTCCTCGCGTCACCGATTCCCCGTCCAGAGACCACCCAGCCCGAGAGCGCTTTGAATCGCCCTGACTTTCTCGAGTTGTGCCCGCACCTGGCCCAACCCGGAGCTGACCGGGCGCGGGGAGAAAGAAGGGGTGGGGGGGCAGGCAAACCCGCGGAGAGACGAGTGACACAGCACCAAAGTGCCGGCGTCCACTTGCGGAGTTCCCTCTCCTCCGTGGAGGCCTGGCTCGCTCGAGCAAATGATACGAATCTTCTGCGCAATACTTCAAGAGAGGGGCCGGGTTGTAGCATAAGTAAATATATTGATATTTCATTAATCGCTCCGATATGCCCTCTCGAATCCAGGCCATCGTGGTAGCCAAAAGCAGATAGATTTCCAGACCCAAATCCGTGGTCCCCCCCCCCTGAGAAAAATGGCAACCCATAAAACGCCGTTTTCCCCTATCCCAAACCCGGGTTGTTGCAGTGTCTAACTTTTCCAGCTGTCAGGCTACATAGAGAGAATAAGCAAGATAGAAAAAGAAGTGAAAAAAAAGACAGAAATTAGAAAGAAGAGGGAAGGGAAAAAGAAACCCAGAGGAAACAAACTCCGACGGGGGAAGACCCCCCCCGCGCGCGCGAGCCGCGCTGGGAACTCAATTAATCTCACCGGTGATGTACCCGATCTGGCGCCGGCCGTTGACGCCGGCGCCGGCGAGCTGGCCGGCGAGGTGGGCCTGGCCGTCGACGAGGCGCCGCTGCTCGGCGAGCCGGGCGCGGAAGCGGTCCTCCTGCTCGCGGTCCATGCGGTCGACGTCCTCGCGCTCGGCGACGCGGATGGCGCTCAGCGCCCTGGCGTGGTCGACCTTCTCCGTCGCCATCTGCTTCTCCCACTCGAGCAGCATCGTGCGGCGGGCCATGGTCAGGTCCGTCTCGGCGAGGCCGACGGCGCGCGCGCGCGAGACGGTGGCCTCGGTCAGCGCGACCTCGTGCTCGAGGTCGGCGTCGCGCTCGTCGCGCCGCCGCCGCACCGCCGCCGCGAAGCAGTCCTCCTCGGCGCGCGCGCGCTCGCCGAGGGCCGCGAGCTCGTCCTGCAGCGCCCGCCGCCGGCGCGAGTCCTCGAGCTCCGCCTGCGCCGACCAGATCTGCGCCTGCACCGTCGCGAGCTCCTGGTTGCGCGCGATCGAGAGCGCGTGGTCCTCCTGGTCGAGGCTGATGCGGTCGAGCCGCGCGCGCCGCGTGCGCTCCTGCGCCTCGACGTCCTCGGGCATGCCGACGGCGCCGTCGGGCTGCGGGCCCATGTTGGCGTAGTAGACGTCCTCGGCGCGGTTGGCGCGGAGGAGCCGGAGGAGGGCCTCCTTGAGGTCCGGCGCCGCCGACGGCAGCGCGTGCTGGACGTACATGGTCGGGGAGTACGTCACCTTGCCGTCGGTGAAGTGGTTGAACTTCTTGTTGATGTGCTTCCACATGCCCGCCTTGAGGAGCGTGCGGCTCGTCGCCACCGGGTCGCGCGACTCGAGCGCGAGCAGGAGGATCGACTTGCCCTCGGACCGCAGGGTGATGTCGGAGCCGGCCTCGATGAGGAAGTTGACGGTGCGCTCCATCAGCTTCTGGCGCGCCGCCGTGAGCTCGCCCGAGTCGGCGCAGTGCCGGCACAGCTCGCCCAGCGCGCTGCGGCCGCCGTGGAGGGTGCTGGGGAAGTCGGGCTCGTGGCCGTACTGCACGAGCACCTGGCAGGCCGGCAGGTTGAGCTCGCGCGCCGAGTTGTGGAGGGACCCGTCGTTGCGCGAGGCCCCGGCGGCCAGGAGGTTCGACATCATCTTGATGGCCGTCTCGCCGCCCATCTCGGTCGACAGCGTCAGCGGCGTGTTGCCCCGGGCGTCGCACACGTCCACCTCGGCGCCCTCGAGCAGCAGCATCTTGACCACGTCCGGCCGCCGGTTCCGGATCGCCAGCATCAGCGGCGTGGTCTGCGACACCCGCGACTCGAAGTTGACCTTGGCGCCCGTCTCGATGAGCATCTGGATGATGCCGCTGCTGACCTTCTTCTGCGGCTGCAGGAGCGCCCACATCATGAGCGTGACGGGCTCCTCCTCCCCCTCCCCCTCGGCGTCCTCGGCGACCCTGTACGGCATCATCTGGTCGTAGTAGTACCCGGCGTCGAGGAGGGCCTTGGCGATCCGGATCGACCGCGGGTGCTGCGCCAGGGCGAGGAACAGCAGGGGCATCGAGCCGGGCGGCGTGTACATGACGTCGAGCCTGTTCTCCCCGTCCGCGTACTCGGTGAACATGGTGATGAGCTCCAGCGCGTCGTCCTCGGGCGCGGGGTTGTCGAATATGCGGTAGAAGGAGCGCGACAGCGACTCCGTGTTGGGCTTCTTGTCCAGCAGCCGCCTGACCAGGAAGGCGTTGCAGGCGGCGGCGGCGGACTGCAGCAGCTTGCCGTCGGCGTAGTTGACGTCGACCTTGTGGTCGAGGAGGACGTCGACGAAGCCGTTGGCCAGCGCGAGGCCGTCGGGGTCGCTCTCGGTGAGGGGGAGGTCGACGACGTGCGTGAGGACGGAGCTGAGGCCGTCGCCGTGGGCGCCCTTTTGCAGGAAGCTGTGCAGGATCCGGAAGCCGGCCTCGGTGAACCACGCGTCCGTGTTCTCCTTGGTGAAGCCCTCCCTGATGGCCAGGTTGAGGTCCGCCGAGAGGATCTTGGACTCGAGCATGAGGGCGAGCGGCTTCACGAGCGCCCGCCTCGTGGCGTCGACGAGGGTCTGGCAGTCGTTGGCGATGGGCGAGGCGCCGTACCGCAGCAGCTGCCTGATGATCTTGAGGTCGACCTCCTCCTCGTTGACGGCGTTGTTCAGCACGACGTGCAGGTCGTCCGAGACCGGCAGGCCGGCCCGGAACAGCATGTCGATGGCGGACGACCGGGTCTCGCGGCCGAGCTTCCACGCGGCCCGTAGGGCCCTGTTGAGCGTCGCGGCCGTGGGCTTGGGCGGCCTCCTCCTGCTGCTGCCGCCGCCGCCGCCGCCGCCGCCGCCGTTGGCCCCCCCCCTGAGCGAGGCGACCGACGGCTTGCTCGCCAGGGGCGGCGCGCCGCCGCCGTCGGCCAGGCCCAGCATCATCTGCAGGCTGCTCAGGTAGGCGCTCCGCGTGGCGGCCCAGACGGCCTCGCCCTTGTTGTGGTTGGGGTCGGCGCCGGCCTCGAGCAGGATCTTGACGAGGTCGTCGCCCTCCTCGCCGAACCGGACGGCGGACGCGAGTTGCGCGTCGAGGGCCTCGCCGTCGACGCCGAAGGCCAGGAGCGGCTCGAGGATGGCGGCGCGCGTCCTCAGGTTGCCGACCTCGGTGGCGGCCTGGAACCCCCGCTCGATCGTCGACCGCTTGGGCGTGGTGGTGCCGCCGAGGAGCATGTTGAGGACGTCGGCGGCGCCCGACCGGCACGCCTCCACGATGGCGTCCTCGTCGATCTGCGCGCCGTTGCTCACCAGGAGGTTGCCCAGGACCAGGTCGCCGTCGGCGGCGGCGGCGAGGAGGGCGTCGGAGAGGACGGAGCCGGACGCGCCGTGGTGCAGCAGGACCCCGCAGATGGCCGCCCTCGCCTCCCGGTTGGACAGCAGGGCCGCCTCGGCGAAGGCGTCGTTCAGCACGGGGAGCGGGTGCTTCTGCTGCAGGACCAGCTCGACGATGTCGGGGCGCTCCTTCTTGACCGCCGAGACCAGGGCCTCCCCGTCGCTCGTGTTGGCCTTGGTGGCCAGCGTGCGGAGCAGGGGGATGTCGTTCGTGTACGTGTTGATGGCGAAGCCCAGGGCCCGGTTCGCCTCGGCGCTGGGCGCGCCGGCGTCGAGCAGCTTCTGCGAGAACTCGAGGCGGTCCATCGGGTCGGCGATGCGCAGGGCGTGGGGGAGGGCGGACGCGAGCGACGCCGGGCTGGGGCGGGCGGCGAAGAGGAGGTCGGTGATCTGCGTGTCGCTGGCGGCCACGGCGTGGCAGAGGGCGGCGGCGTTGTGGGAGTTGACGTCGGCGCCGGCCCCGAGGAGGATCTTGACGATGGACAGCTGCCGGTGCTCGGGCAGCGTCTGGAGCAGGGCGTGGACCTCCTTGACGAGCACGTCGTTGAACGGGGCCTTTGCCGTGGCCTTTTGCAAGAGGATCTCGAGCTTCTCGGCCTTGGTGTCGGAGAAGACCAGCTGCCCGAACTCGTTGACGGCCCTGTGGAGCGTGGCGGCCGTGGGTTTGCCGTGCGTCAACAGGGTCTGCAGGACGGGGGGGTCGTGGTTGTGTATCGCTACATGGGAAACCCGGTTAGCCCTCGTGATGGAGATGTGTGCTTCGCGTGGCGCAAGCCTTCTTCTTCTTCTTCTTCTTCTTCTCCTTCTTCACTTACCCGACGCCATGGCGATGCCGTTCTCGACGTTGATGTCGGCTTTGCCCTGGACCAGCAATACTTGCAGGAGCTTCAGGTCTGCGGGCCGGTAGTTCAGCGCGCCGAGCATCGCCTGCGAGACCTTGGCCGGGTCGAGATCCGGCACGGAGGCCAGCAGCATGGTCGCCATGTCCAGCCGGGCCTTGGCGTCCTGGGTGCCGATGATCCTGGGCAGCACGCCGGCGGCGGTCTGCGGCGTGACGTTCTTCCTGAGCAGCGCGCTCAGCAGCCTCGTGTCCTTCTGCGCCACCGCCGCGACCAGCGCCGAGCCCTCGTTCGTGTTGATGTCGGTGTCGTACTTGAGGAACAGGGCGATGAGGTCCTCGTCCCGGTGCGGCGGCTCCTCGTCGATGGCCTCCTGCAGCGCTTCGTGGACGACGGGCCCGGCCAGGCCGCTCGTGAGGAAGCACTCCACCATGCGGTACCTGTTCTTGCGCGACAGCGTCTTGGTGAGGGGGAAGATCTGGGCCAGGGTCTCGCTCGAGGGCTTGCTCAGGAGGATCTCCTTGGTCATGGGCACGTCGCTCCGCATGACGGCGATCTGCAGGGCCAGGCCGCCCTTGTGGTCGACGGACGCCGTCTTGTGGCTGTCAAAGACCTTGGACCTCGGCCCCCTCTTCACGTCGTGTTCGGACATTGGCCGGCCGCCGGGGAACACGGGCGTGAGGAGGAGCTTGGCCGAGTCCAGGTCGCCGGCCTCCGCCGCTTCGATGAGCATGTCGTGCAGCGCCGTCCCGTTCGCCCCTTTCCGCAACAGCAGGTCCAGTAGCAGGCGCCGGCTCTCGACGGCCAAGTTTTTCGGGATCAGCTCGACGCATTCCGAGGCGTGCGTCGCGCCGAGTTCCGAGTTGCCGCTGAGGATGGTGTAGGCGACGTCGACCCGGCCGTTCTGGACGGCCGTCCGGATGGCCAGGGCATCCTGGTACTCGATGGAGACGCCGTACTGGGCCAGGAGGGCGACCATGTCCTGGAACTCGGCGGCGGCGGCGTGGATCAGGGCCATGGCGGGGGCGTCGCCGTCGGTGCCGGCGCAGAGCAGCAGCTCGGCGACGGCGAGCTTGTCTCTGGGGTTCATGGAGGGGTGGTCGAGGAGTTGCGAGAAGGCCTCGTCCAGGCCCGGGCGCTTGGGCGGGTGGTTGCCCATGACGATGGCGAGGGCGATGTCGTGGCGGCCCTGTCCGATGGCGATCTTGAGGGCCTCGGCCTGGCCGTAATCGCCGTCGGCGTCGGACCGGGTCAGCTGGACGACCGTCTCGAGACAGCCCGCCCTGGTCGCCTCGACCATGCACTGCGACAGCCAGGCGGCGGGCGGGCGGCCGTCGGATCGCAGGACCATGCCGACGAGCTCGGCGTGGCCGCCCGCCGCGCAGGCCGAGCGAAAGGAGTCCTGGGCCTCGGGGCTGTGGGCCACGCTGGCGCCGTAGCGGAGCAGGAGCTCGACGACCTCGACGTTCTCCGAGGCCATGGCGAGCGGTAGGGAGGCGTCGAGGGCGAATGTGTCGGCGTGGGGCAGCAGGACCTTGACCATGTCGGTCTGGGCGTTGTGGATGGCGTGCTGCAGCAGCTTGCTGCGCTCGCCGAAGCTGTCGAGGCTCTTGCGGCGGAGCAGGATGCTGCTCGTCTTGGCCTTTTGGGCCATGTTGACGTCGCCGCCGGACGAGACGAGCATGCCGACGAGGGCCTGTGCGACGCCGGGGGAGCCGCGGTCGGCGACATGCTTGTCGAGGGCGTCGAAGACGAGCTTGTAGTCCCACGTCTTCTTCTTGGATGTGAAGGCGCGGCGGAGGTTGGTGGCGGAGTCTGTCCGACCGTGGGAGAGCTGCTTCCGCTTCAGCAGGTCCTCGGCCTTTGCGTCGTCTTCGGGGGTGCGGAAGCTGGGAGGGCTCGAAGGCCGGGTCAGCGGCGTCGGGGACGGCGGGGGCTCGAGGCCCCATTCCTCGGCGAACTGGATGATGCGCCGTTGGCGGTCATCCGCGGTCGGCGGGGTCGGCATCGGGGGGCCGAGGGGCGGGGACAGGAAGGGCGACAGCTTGGCGATGTGAGGGCGGCGACGAGCCCGTTGTGAAGCCAAGGGAGAGGGTGGGATGAGAGTGAGAGTGAGCGACGAGCGAGCAGCCTCGTGAGATGAGGGTCAAGCTAGGAGGTGTAAGGCAAGGCAAGGCAAGGCAAAGCAAGGCAAGGCTAGGCTAGGCTAGGTCGAGTGAGAAATGGATAGGGAAGGGCTAGAGGAAAGAGGAGACGTGCGGCGCAAAGTTTCGTTTTCGTCTGAAGCTCGTCGCACGCCCAACGGCAGACGGATGGCGGAGAAGACGGCCCAGGCCCGGGTGCGACGGCAGGGGGGTGGAATGGCATGAACGAAGGGCCGGGGGAGGGGACGAGAACAAGCATCCAGGATCGACAGACGCGGTTCACGGCGGCGGGATGTCAAGATGTGGATAGAGAGAGAGAGAGAGAGAGAGAGAGAGAGAGAGAGACGCGGTTGTGTCTCAACGTGGGGAGTGTTGGAAGATAGGGCAGAGGAAGAACAAGACGTATGTGATGGCGCGTCGTTTCAATGTCCTGTGGCCGCTCGGGCAAAGAAGCTTCCGCTTGGGTTCGCGAACGTTCTTGGCCCAGACGACGCAGCCAGCCAGCCAGCCAGCCAGCCAGCAGCTGGTCTGGTTTAAGATGAAGAAAGAATTAGGGGGGAGGAAGAAGAAGAAAAGGACAGACGAAACGCTGATGGGAAACCCAGTTCGCACAGTTTTGCTCGGGCAGCGAGAGCAGCAGCAGCAGCAGTGGCCAGCCCGGCGTAGCTATGTGGGAAGAGGAAACGAAGAAACGAGCAGCGAGCGAGTGACTCGCGGGCCGTCGGTTGGTTGCAAGGGGGAAGTCGAGTCGGCGCAGAAAAGACGTGTAAGGCTGGCAAAGGGTTTGGTAGTGGTGGTGGAGGTGGTGATTGTGTGTTTGTGTGTGTGCCGGGTATCGATCGTATCCCGCCCCGAGGTCCTCGTCGGGGGTGCGGTGGCGACAATGCGTCGCGTTTCAGCAGAGTGGAGCAGCCAGCGTCTTGTCTCCTCTGCCAGGTAGGTAGGTCCCTTTGCCAACTAGTTTATCCAAGGACACCCAATGAATGCCACGACGACAGCGTAGACCAACTAGTTTTGACGGCTCCGAGGGGGGGGGCGGGCTGGGTGTCGAGGTCGGACGGTTGGCGGGCCAAGGCCGTGACGGCGAACCGGATAGAGAGCGATCAGAGTCGCTCTTATTGTACTCGTACCTTTCTTTCTTTCTTTCTTTGCTCGGCTCGTAATGAGACCGTCTGATATCAGTCAGGGGGGTGCAATACTCGGTAGTGTTGCACTCGTATTTGCGGTGAAAGGGGAGAATAAAAAATAAAAATAAAAAGAGCTGGGATGGCCAGGGTCATCCGTCCTCTGCAAGTGGAGAAGAGAACAAATAACCAACGACGTCGAGGAGAGGACACCGGGACAGCTGCCGTACGGAGGTAGTGTAGTGTATCCGTAGTGTAGTGTAGTGTAGTGTAGGTATGTACTTCGTAGTCTGCAGGGTTCAGAGGGACGCTTTCGCATCGAGTATGAGAACGGTCGAGATGTCGGCCATCCAGGCGTCCCCTCGGTAAACTATTCAAGGTGCGAGTCTAGCCTCTGATATCCGATGGCGCGATTCGATTCTGGCAGGCCGTCCCCTTGTTTGAATTTGTTGGGCCGAAGAGAGAGAAGAGGCGGGAAACCGGACGGGAGAGGGTCGGGCTACTCTACTCAGTAGCAGTCAAGGGTGAGCCGATAACCCGCGGCGGCGGGCATGGCAGGGCAGGGCAGGGCAGACGATGTTACGCGGCCCACGAACGCCGATCCTTGGCGCGCCAGCAGCGTGCAAGGGCGGGAGCCAATGCGGCGGCCGGATACGAAGAGGTTGGTTCGAACGTTTCCGCCGACCGTGGTTGAAGACGAGAGTCCGAATACCCTCAGGAGCTTAACCGCCTTGGTGAGGCCAGCAGCAGCAGAAGCAGCAGCAAAAGCAGCAGCAGTAGCTCAAGCCGACCACAGAGTCTGTCCGGGCAGGACAGACAGACGATAGCTTACATGGTATATGTAGCCAGCCAGCAACACAAACAATCAACCATGCTTCATCGAGTGACGTGCCGAGGCCGCCCGTGAAAGGTTCTGGGAAACACTACCAACTCTCGACTTGACTTCTAGGGGGGGGGGGGGGGGGATGGAACGACGAGGACCAGCCGTCGACTTATTTTGGTCCGCCCGATCGGTGACTGGGCGGAGAAGCGACGTGCAGTGTGCACCACGCACGAATCGTAAGGGAGAGAGGCGGGCGGCAGGATACATATAGATACGCTTTATGCCGCTCCAAACCCCTGGACCCCTGAACGCTGAGAGAAACGGCCTCGGAGGCAAAGTTGGGGCACCCGTGGGGTCTTGGACACGGTATTCGTACGAACAAAGACTCGTGGTTTAAGCAGTAGGACGACCGACACGCTCTCGTACTTACTTCTTCTGTACAGATACGTGCGGCCGGCCGACCGACAGCTGCGAGATGGACCAGATCCGCGGACGGGGAGGGAGGGAGAGCACATGGTAGCAATAGCGTCTCCTCTCGACCGAAACACTCCCGCTGGAAACCAAACGCTCGCACGCACGCACGCACGCACGCAGGGCGCACACGCGAAAAATGCTTCGCCAATGGCACAGTTAGCGCATGGCCGCAGCCGCCAACGACGACGGCCACGACGACGACGACGACGACGACGACGCGCAGAAGCCAAGACGGCTGAGCCTCAACTGCAGACGCCATTGATGGCGACCGATGTCACCCGGAGGTGCGGGGTGAGAGGTGCTAAGTAACCACCAGTTCGACCATCACCCGCGAACCATCACGGCCATCGTGATTTATATACGAAGGACTCGGAGAGCGGACCCGAGGCCCGGCGGAGGACAAGGGCAGAAAAGATGCCCCATCGATGGGTATGGCGTACCAACTCCAACCCGCCTGGCCAACGCCCGACAAGCATTGCTGCTGCTTGCTTGCTGTCGGCCCTCGACGAGGCGCGCTTCAAGCGACTGGCTTCCAATGCCATCCAATGCTATCGAAGGCTGGCGAGGGAAGATGCTGGTTCCCTCCCCCCTCTCACTCGCCAACCTTCTTCATCCCCTCCTCCTCCTCCTCCTCCTCCTCCTCCTCCCAAGCGCCCCTTCCAAGCTGTGCCCATTGACGCAAACGCCAGAAAACCCGCCCCTTGTTCCAACTCGGGCAACTTGGCGACGCCGGCGACGAGGAAGGAGGAGGAACCCAATCTAGGGAGAGAGGGAAGGGATCCGAGTCTTTTTGTATCTTCCGTCTTCTGCTCGGGCTCGGCTCACCGGGAGACAGTGCCGTCCATCTCTTCGTGCCAAAAGCCGGCGGCGGGTGATTTACGCGTTTGGACCACACTTGAACGACGACGACGACCTCGATCGGAATTTCCGCCGCGGGGTATTTTCTTTTTTTCCTTCTTCTTCGAGGACGGGAAAATACAGCTACAAGTGAACGAATGCCCAAATCGGGAATTGAGCGTCCAGTTAAGGGAGAGAAACCACAGAGTGAGCCGGCGGCTAAGCTCGCACTCATTGACGAATGACCATGTGCTCTACTCGTTGCACCCCAAGGCCATCCATCTCATCGGGACAGATGGGATCCTTCTCTCCCAAGTCGTCAAACGCACATGGCATTGATTGACCATGC
Source organism: Colletotrichum caudatum (assembly GCA_030867225.1). NCBI lineage: Eukaryota > Fungi > Ascomycota > Sordariomycetes > Glomerellales > Glomerellaceae > Colletotrichum > Colletotrichum caudatum. The sequence continues at coordinate 11,670 of MU846397.1, forward strand.
ACGGGCACAAAATGTCTCTCATCTCGCGCCGTCTCTGCTGCAGATAGCGGACCCGACCCGAGGAATCGAGAATGAGACGTGAGAGCTCAGTGTTGGGACGAGAGCACTCACTGCTCACTTACTCACTTATTCACTCATTCAGTCACTCACTCACTCACTCATTCACTCACTCACTCACCCCCTCCTTCAATGCCATCCATCCATGCTCCTGGACCACATCACATCACATCATTTCATCACATCACAGCACAGCACATCAAGTCGCTCCGGTCCTCGGAGCCGCGCCCCCGCTCTCCCCGCTCCTCCCCCTCACCCGTCAACCGAAGATTTCGGAATGCCCCTCTTCCACCCCGCATCCCACCAACGCTGCCCCGCGAGAACAGCCCTTCGTGCGGGTGGGTGGGTGATACCATGGATGGGTGCGCTGTGTGCATGGTACATACCATTTCCAATCACGCCTTTTGCTGAAAACCCCTCCTTCTCTCATCTGTGGAAACCTGACTAATCGAACTGGCTCTCTCCTCTCTCCCTCGTCGCATCGGAAGCCGGCACGCGCACCAACAAAAGGCAGTGAGTGTAGAGGCCGCCCCATCGCGACGCAGCTGATTGCACAGCCCATCCGTCCCGACGTCTTATTACCCAAATGTACATGCCCACCGCCGTCTCGCGACCCTTCTCCCCCTCGTCCCCCCTCATCGCAACCCTCCCGAGACTCCTGATCTCGACCCAAGCCCGCGCCAGCACTCGCATCGCCTGCCATCACCGCGCACACGCAGCAGCAGCAGCAGCAGTCTCACCACCACCACCACCAACTCCCCGCCCGTTCCGCGCCTCGGTACCCCGCCCCCGCTTCATCACGATGGCGCCCATCCCCCAGACCATGAACGGCGTCCAGATCAGCCGCACCGGCGGCGTCGACGTCCTCGACTACCGCACCGACCTCCCCGTCCCTGCCCTCGCCGACGGCCAGGTCCTCGTCCGGAACGAGTACGCCGGCGTCAACTTCATCGACACCTACTTCCGCACCGGCCTCTACCCCGCCCCCCTGCCCCTCACCCTCGGCCGCGAGGGCGCCGGCGCCGTCGTCGCCGCCCACCCCTCCGTCGAGGGCTTCGCCCCGGGCGACAGGGTCGTCTTCATGGGCCCCGTCGGCTCCTACGCCGCCCTCTCCGCCGTCCCCGCCGCCTCGCTCGTCCGCGTCCCCGACGCCGTCGCCACCGAGCAGGCCGCCGCCGCCATGCTCCAGGGCCTGACGGCCTGGACCTTCGTCCGCGAGGCCGGCGAGGTCAGGCCGGGGGAGTGGGTCCTCGTGCACGCCGCCGCCGGCGGCGTCGGCCTGCTGCTCGTCCAGATGCTCCGCGCCGTCGGCGCGCGGGTCATCGGCGCCGCCAGCACCGACGCCAAGTGCGCCCTCGCCCGCGACAACGGCGCCGGCTGGGTCGTCAACACGACCGACCAGGACCTCGTCGCCGAGGTCGCCCGCATCACCGACGGACACGGCGCCGACGTCGTCTTCGACGGCGTCGGCAAGGCCACCTTTGACGGCGACCTGCAGCTCGCCGCGCGCAAGGGCCGCCTGGTCATCTTTGGCAACGCGGTAGGTTTATTTTATTTATCCTTTGATTATTATTATTTTTTAGGTGGTTTTTTTTTTTTTTTTTGGCCCATCGGAGTTATAAAACACAAGAAGAAGAAAAGAAAAACACAAGACCGTGGATTTGTTTGCTAACGTCGACACTCGCACACAAAAAAGTCCGGCGCCGTGCCCCCCTTCGACATCCTCAAGCTCGGCCAGAAGAACCTCAAGGTCATGCGCCCCGTCGTCAACAACTACACCGCCACGCCCGAGGAGCTGGCCAAGTACAGCGGCGAGCTGTTCGACATGATCACCTCGGGCAAGCTCAAGGTCGCCATCCACAAGGTCTACCCCATCCAGGACGTCAAGTCGGCCCACGCCGACATTGAGAGCCGCAAGACGACGGGGAAGCTTATCCTCAAGCACGAATAGATAAGGGGCGACTGGCACGGTGCGACCGCGGGAACGTGAAGACGAAGAAGAAAAAAAGAAAAAAAAAGAAGAAGAAAAGGCGAGTGGAACTTGAGGCGATGCGGGTTTTGCCATCGTGAAACCTTTTTTTCTTCTTTCTTTCTTCTTCTCCCTTTCCCCCCCCCCCTTCCTCCGTTTGCTTTCCTCTATAGGGTAGACGTCGTATCATGACTTTCGCTGCAAAAATAGCACTAATATCCATCATCTTCTATTCATGGCCAATCAAGGCTTTCTCTTCAAGGTGCGGCCAGGGCGTGCATGTGGTCTCTCGAATCCCCATCCTCCTCAACCGCTAGAGGGCTTGGCGTTGGCGAGGAGCTCGGGGGGAGGATCCTGGCGGTAGCCCTTGGGGTTGTTGCTGACCCAGCGCCAGAGGTCCTCGCAGGCCTCCTCCAACGTCTTCTCCGTCTTCCAGCTGAGCTCCTTGTTCGCCAGGGAAGGGTTGGCCGTGAGGTCCAGCACGTCACCCTGGCGTCTGGGGACGACGTCGTAGGGGAGGTCGCGGCCGACGACGTGGCTGAAGGCCTTGATCATCTCGAAGACGGTGCTGCCGCGGCCAGAGCCCAGGTTCCAGGCCTTGACGCCGGGCTTGTTCTCGCCGAGGTACTTGAGCGCGGCCAGGTGACCCTTGGCCAGGTCCACGACGTGGATATAGTCGCGGATGGCGGTGCCGTCTCTCGAGGCGTAGTCTGGTCTCGTCAGCGCCGTGTCCTTGTCCCTGCCCGGTTATTCTTGCACGTACCGTCACCGAAAACGAGAAGCTTCTCGCGCTCGCCGGTTGCGACCTTTCCGAGCAGCGGCAGCAGGTTGTAGGGGACGCCCTGGGGGTCCTCGCCCATGAGGCCGGACGGGTGGGCACCGCAGGGGTTGAAGTATCTCAGGAGAGCGCCGTTGAAGTGCTCAAAGGGCTTGTCGGCCTTCTTCAGCTTGTTGCGCTCGGCCTGGATGTGGTCGGTGATGATCTGCTCTACAAAGGCCTTGGTGTGGCCGTAGGTGTTGGTCGGGCCGATGGGGCAGTGCTCGGGGATGGGGATCATGTTCTCGAAGCGGGTGGCATCGCCGTAGACGGTCGCCGACGAGGAGAAGACAATGTTGGGAACATTGTTATCCGTCATGGCCTGAAGCAGGGCGACGGTGCCGCCGACGTTTACGCGGTAGTACTCGAGAGGGATCTCGCCAGACTCGCCGACAGCCTGCGGGGCGTTGGTGCATTAGTGTCTTGATCGGGGGACAACGCCATGGCGTGAAGGCGAGGCGAGCCTACCTTGAGTGCGGCGAAGTGGATGACACTATCGATCTCGGGGTGCTTCTTAAAGACATTGTCGAGGCCGGCCTTGTCGGTCATGTCGACCTGGTAGAAATGGGGGCGCTTGCCGCTCAACAGCTCGATACGGTCGACGGCGACCTTGGACGAATTGTAAAGGCTGTCGACAATGACAACATCGTAGCCGTTCTGGAGAAGGGTGAGGGAGGTGAAGGATCCAATGTAGCCGGTACCACTGCAAGCCATCAAGACACGCGATTAGCCATTGCGCACAGTTCGTAGCGTTGCGCCCGGCAGCGCCATGACGGCGGGAGTGGCTCGTGAGCGGCGGCAGGCAGAGCCCGCGCCGTCGCCGGGGTAGGTAGGTAGGTAGGTAGGTAGAAGCTTACCCGGTGACCAAGACAGTTCCAGCGGCCATTGTGTAGGAAATTTGCTGATGTCGATCGCAACTAGCCTGCAGTGAGGGGTGTTTGGGAACGGGAGACGACGGGTGGGCGAGAAAGTCGGGAGCTGCGGTCCTTCGGGGTATCAAGTTGGTGGCTAAAAGGAGCGCAAGCCAGGTATGTGTGTGTGAGAGAGAGAGAGAGAGAGAGAGAGAGGGAGAGAGAGTCTCTTATATTCGAGGGAGCCACGGGACGGCGAGATATATGTCTGACGATGGGAGCCGAAGCGGAATGATGGGAGCGACGGTCGCAATAACAGACAGGAAAAAAGCAAACAGGGTCGTCTGTATGTAACGTTTGGCTTTGGACGATGATGCGGGAGAGAAATTGGCTCGGCTCAACTAACTGCCAGTCATTTTGGGGCCATCTCGCAGCAGCGGCCAATCTGGCGGGGTCTCGCAGCGGGGGTGGCACCAATATCAGGCCTTGTGGCTGGCTGGCTGCGGAGCTCAGTAATTTCATCGGCGCATCAAACGGTTGGTGCGCCTTGGTGGTGATGGCGCACCATTAAACCTGTGACGACCGGGGATCGCGGTGCCGTGGAGCCCGATCATCATGACTGCGGACGGGCCGACAGGGTTCATTCCGGCTCTTGCCTCTCCCAATGCTTGGTCTGCCCTGGCGCTGTCTTGACGCTTCTGTAGTTTATCTGCCATGGTGTACACTCGAATGTCGGAACCGATGATGGCTGACGGGTGATGGACATGTCATCCGGAGGGATCCCAAGGGTACATACATGGCTGCTGCGAGTCTAGTCATGTTTGTCAACCGCCATGTTTGCTCCTGGTGTTCGCTATTTGCCGATGCGATGCAGTGAAGCAGGCCAGCCAGCCAGCCAGCCAGCCAGCCAGTCGGTCTTGGGCCTGTGCTGTGCGGCTAGGGTCCCCCCCCCCCCCTCCCAGCTGCCAGAGCATTCCAGCATTCCAAGCGTTGGCGGATGGATACTGGTCCAGGCTTGCATACAACTTTGTTCGTCCATTGCTGCGAATGCCCCATTCATCGACGACTCGATATCGAGATCGAAGTCCAAGCAGCTTGAGCGCAGGTGCCGCTTGTGCTGTACTGTGCTGTGCTGCGCTGCGCTGCTTCGGGTGGCCGGCCATCAACGCTTCTGCTCTGCTCTGCTCTGCTCTGCGTTGCGCCAGCAGCGCTGACCGAGCCGAGTCTGGGCGTGCACAGCACAGCAAGCAAGCATCTTGTGTGATTCGTCATGACCACGGTCACTTTGATCCACCCCGTCGCCCTGTCTCTCTTTAATTCTCTCGAGAGTTCAGGAGGGGTCGGAAATGGAGTGGGACTGGGCGGACGGCTAGGTAGGGAGAAAATAAAAGAGTGTGGATGACGCACATGGCATGGTGTACCTGGTCTTGTTTCCTGGATTTCACCCCGCAAGCACGGTAGCCTCAGGTTTAAGGACGGACTGATAATCATGTAGTCACGTGGTCGCAAGCTCGAGATGGCTTACCTAAGGTTTGCGCTTTCGTAAACGGGGGGGGGGGTGGAGGCTCAGACTCGCGCGGCGCGTAAAGCTGAGCGCGCCCGGGCGAGACGAGACGAGACAGACAAACGCTCATGGCCCGTGCGTCCCCGGCCACCGGTCTCTGGCGCTGCCGTGCCATTCATTGGCGGTTGGCCATTTGGCGGTGGCAGCCCGTCGCGAAAACATCCATTCCAAAGACTTACCTCTTTGGCTGTTGCCGTCTGTTACTCTACACAATTGACAAGTCAATTAACCTCCTCCTGTCCTGCAACGGCAGCCACCAGCCCTTGTTTCTTATTGTTCTCTCACTCTCCATTCATCCACACTCGACGCGCGCGTGTGGGCGCGACTTGTGCCAGGCAAAGATGGTCGTTGCGGCCAGGGACCGCTCCTCCTACCTTTGTTGACAACCGCCTCCCTCCCTTCCCGGTCCGGCGGGTCGGCCTCTTGGAATAGCCTCACTTTGAGATATTCGCGTTACGTCCTAGCATTCATTGATTGGACATTCACGCAACCGTCATAGCCATCTCTCACAAAGGGCCCCCCCTTCAATACACCACGCACCCACGCCGGCCTCTTCACCGCAAACCCCGTTGCACCTCTTCCTTTGCCCACCGCCTCCCTTGTCGCTCAACCCAGTCTTCATGGGCATTGACATCTGCCATTGTCTACGATACAAAGCCTTCCAAATACCAACAAGCTGCTTTACGAGGACTCATTCACAACCACAGCGCATGTCCACCCAGACAATAATAATGTGAGTTGGTCCTTGTCCGTCTTCTCATTCAACCCTCGTTCCTTCCCTCAAACGTCCTTTCTCATCGCGCCTGCCGTCTGCCACTTGAGGCTTTTTACCTCGGTGGTGAACTCTCAATCCATCTCACTTTGCTCTTCTTGTTTTTTCATTTTCTCTTGTCTCGTCTCGCCTTCCATCGCATTTACTCGTCTTTTCCCCTTCATCTCATCCACCTCATCCGGAAAGGCTGCCGCCCCTCACGCGAGGTTGAGTATTTTTCATATAATACTTAACCTGTCGTCTCAACACCCCCCACTCATCATCCTCGCAGACCTTCGTTCCTCATACTGCGCCAAGATGCCTCCCAAGCGCAGGCCTCGTGTCGCCGACGATGACATGCCCGTCATGTCACGGGGCGGTGCTGCAGTCAACTCCAGCCTGCCTCCGTTGGCATCGCGACTAGACACGTCCTACGGGTCTGCGCCCTCGACTGCTTTGCGCAATACTCGACGAGGCCAGAGGCGTGATTTGCAGGCCATCATCAAGGAAACACTCCACGACAGCGACGATCCTGATGACCCGGACGGCGACGACGACGACGACGACGACGACGACGACGAAGGCGACAGCAATGATGACGACCAAGACAGCGATGACGGCCGCAGTGAGCGCAGCAGAAGCGCCAAGAGCGACCGTCCGCCACCCAAGAAATCGCCCACTCCTAAGCCAGTCCCCAAAGTGAGGCCTTCACGCAAAGTGCAGCCGGCTCCCGATCCTGATCCCAACCCGGATCACAATTCCGAGCCTGACTTCGGCCCCGGCAGAGATTCGTCCGAGTCGCCCGAACCGCCAAGAGACCCGTCACCAGACCCGGCTACTGCTCAGACATCACCGAGACAAGGCCTCCCTGGCAGAATCGGTAAGTGCAGCCTGAGGCGGCCCATCCACTCCCTTCTCGCCGCGGTCTCACTTCCCTTGCTTACCCTACCCCAGGTTCATCGGGCGAGCGTCACCAAGGCGCGCCTGCTCCTCGTCAGCGAGTCTTGCCCGGTGTTGCTCCCCCTCGAGGCCCGAGTCCATCGCGCCGGCAACCTTCGACACAAGGCGCAGGCTACAAAGGCCTCGCGCCACCAGCTGACACCAGTCTAGGTCTTTCTCCATCCAGAGGCACTACCTTGGCCCCTAGCTCGAGGTCTGTCTTTGCGCGCGCAATATCCGAGGAGCCTGCGGAACCCGCGCCCACCCCCGACTCGATCCGCACTTTTGGACAGGAGAGCTCACTCTATGGGGGGGCTGCTATCGGATCGCCTTCAACGCGTCTCTCCCGCTCGCCCGAGGAGTCAGAAGAAGAATCTCCCTTGCTACCGATGCCGCCACGTAGTAACAAGCCCGACCAATTTCGGGGGCCGGTGCGAGACCCCATCAGTGAAGTTGTTCATCGGTCTGGATCACGAGACCGGCCCCAAGACAAACCAACCCGACCGCTACGGCCGGAACCACCCAGCACACCGCCGTCGCAACGTTACCGATTCCAGAGTGCCTCTCCTCCCCGCGACTCCTCGGCAGCTCGGTTTATCGCAAGCCGCTCCGTGGCTAGAGATTCACCTCGTGCCAACACCATGTCACGCGCACTCTCGGCAGACCCTGCTTCGATTTCACCTTCTACCGGATCAAGTTCAACGCGCCCATCAAGTCGAGCGCCTGAATACTTGCCGAGTGTGAATCCGTTCTCAACTCGGAATCATGCTGACCAGGAAACGTCTACTGCCGGGCAAGGCTTGGAAGGCCCGTCGAACCACGTCAACCAAGAGCCGGTGCATGTTTCCCGCACTCAACTCTCACCTCGCCGACCGCCGCATCAAGCCAACAAAAGCCCGGCCCGGCCAAATGTGTTGCGGCCCGCTTTCAACGAGAAACCGGCAGCAGCCCGACGTTTGCTCGACCACCCACCGCCTGCCAACTTTTTCGGTTCACGTATCGGAGGAATGGGGGGTCACTCAGCAGGACCCTCCAAAGCCCAACGGCTCATCGGAGAAAAGGACAGCCGTCCAGCCACTGGGCGAAGCAAACCGGGCTTGTTCGACTCCGGCATGCAAGAAAAGATTCGGCAAGAGCGGGAGCACGAGAAGGCGCAACAGGAGTCTCTCCGGAAGGAGCGAAATGCCCGCTTGAAAGCGTGGCCGCGGATCTACAACACGGTGTACAGCTGGACCCATGCTCAACGCCCGGACAGCCCGCTCCCGAGAGGCGGAGACCCTGATGACTATGATAGCCCCATCGAAGCTCCGCAACAGGTTCCGTTGAGCGAGTCTTCTTGGTCAACTTGGATCTTGTTCAAGCTTGCCGACGCGTTCGTGGATGTTCTCAGCTTCCTCTTTGCGCCGCACTCTTGGCATATCAAGGCCTTGTTCGGCATCTTGCTGGTCTCTCTACTTGGCTGGGGCGCCATGACCGGCCTCAACTCAGCTCCCGCGCTAGGGCTGAGCGGCATCCAGTGGTACGGCCTATCGGATATCTCCCACAATCTTGGGCAGTTCGTACCTCTGTGGATGTCTCGGCCATCTACCATGTTCACTGACGAAGAAGCGAGGGAGTACACACGACAGCAACGCAACCACGAATATGAACTTTCCAAGTTGACCAAGGCCAGTAAGCTTCACGAGGGCTCATTATCTCGACTGGAGGAGATCGTGCCCAAAGTTGTCCACATGAGACTGGACAAGCATGGGCGACCTGTCGTAGGTGACGAGTTCTGGCACGCCTTGCGGGACCTGATGAAGAGTGACCCCGAGATATTGACCATGGACAGAGGGCATGGCGGATACCACTTCATCTCCGAAGAGAACTGGCGAGCCATCTTTGACCGGCTCAAGAAGGACCCCGTGTACCAGAGCGCCGCATCTCCGCCAGCACCCGGGCCATCAACCGCTGAGATTGAAAAGATTGCCCAGACCAAGTTTGATAGTTCTTGGGAGAAATGGCTCAAGGCAAATGACAAGAAGGTGGCCAAGATCCTCGGACCGGCCCTGACGACATCCGTCCCAGACAAGATCGGGAAGGATCTCGATTCCAAGATCGAGAAAATCGTCAAGGACCGGTTCAAGAACGCGGACGCCAAAGACGTCGTCGTCACGCGTAACGATTTCATTCGCCATCTCAAGAGCGAATTCGCCGCCCACCGTAACGAGGTCAAGGCCGAGGCCCTGGAGTTGCAGAAGAAGTTGGAGCACTATGTCAGCAACGCCATCAAATCGGTCTCGGAGCAGACCCCGCCCGCGGGCGTTTCTCGTGCCGAGATGATCCAAGTCGTTGATGGCATGATACGCCAGGCCATCGCAAACGCTGGGCTGGAGGCCCTCGCCCAGGGCAAGATCGGGGCCACGTGGGACCGGGAACTTCGGCGTCAAGTCAACTTCCTGGGCCGTCTCACCGGTGTCACCATCGACCCCGACACAACCACCCCCGATTACAAGCCTCACATCAGCGGCAAGATCTGGAGCCCTCCGTGGCTCAAGTTGACAAAACGAGCCCCGGCACCCCCTCCGCCTGCGTCTGCCACCCTGTGGAACTGGGAGGACGAAGGCGATTGCTGGTGCGGCCAGGTGAGTGTGGACAAAGAGAGCGGGGTCGAGCTCGGCGTCAGCGTCGGGTACCTCCTCGCCCACCAGATCATTCCGCAGCACGTCGTCGTCGAGCACATCCTGCCCGGCGCTACCCTCGACCCCGACGCCAGGCCCAAGCAGATCGACGTGCTGGCCTATTTCGAAGAGCTCAACACCCGCAACCGCGTCATGGACTTTTCGGCCGCCCACCTCCCCTTCAGCCCGACTTCCCTCAAGGATGGCTGGGTCCGGATCGGCCAGTTCACCTACGAAAGCAGCGACGCGCTCAACGGGGTGTACGTCCACAAGCTCAGCCCCGAGCTGGTATCCTTGGGGGCCGTCACGGACCATGTTGTCCTCAGGGCCGTCAGCAACTACGGTTCTGACCACACGTGCCTGTACAGGGTGCGCCTGTACGGCGAGAAGCCTTGATCTCAGTTCACACGCGTCGTGGAGAGGAGGGGAATGCGGCCCCGGTGTGGCATTGGTTTTGGCATTCGGCGTCCCGAGGTCCCTCGAGTTTGGCTTTGGCATGGTTTTTTTATAGTGGGCGGGACAGATCGGCCGGGGACATTATTTATTCAGCATTCACGGAAAGGAGGGGGACGGAAACACTTTTTTTTTTTCCCCCCCACGGCGTTTAGGGGTCGACGATACCCTCCTGGGCTTCTTTTGATGCGGCGAAGTCCCGTTTCTCCAAACGGAAAGAAAGAGAAAGCAACAGATTTTTAATAGATGACATTTATTCACGATTTCGCTTTCTCTTATGCCGGTGAAGAAAAGGAAACCAATGTATCCCATCCCCGTGACTTTACTCCCAAGAAATCAAAAGGAATAAAAAAGACAAAAACAAAAAACAAAAAAAAAGCAATCTCCTTTTTTTTTTCCCATTCCGTTTTTTTCCTGCCCTCCTGCGCGCGGGTATCTCGTATCCTCGTCTAGTTCAGCAGTCCCGATGCCAGGGCCTCGAGGTCCTCGAGCGTCTCGGGCTCGCGGTCGATCTCGAGCACCCTGCCGCCCTTCTTGGCCTTCCTCCTCGCCTCCCTCTCCTCGTCCGAGTCGTCCTGGAACCACTTCTTGGGCTTCTTCTTCGGCCGCTCGTCTTCGCCGTCGCCGTCGCCGTCGCCGCCGGCGATCGGCAGCGACCGCAGCAGCGCGAGGGGGTCCCGGTCCCGTTCGTCGTCGTCGTCGTCGCCGCCGCCGCCGCCGCCCACCCGCGGGCCCTCGGCGGGCCTCGGCGGCCCCTCGCCACGCTCCTCGGCCTCGCGCGCCTTGCGCTTGAGGCGCTTCTCCTTGAGGCGCTCCTTGGCGGCCGCCTTGTCCTCGACGTCGGCCTCCCTGACGCGCGCGGCCTCGTCGGCGACGAAGCGCTGCCGCAGCTCCTCGGCGGGGCCCTCGCGGCCAAAGTCGTCCTCGTCGCGCAGCTCGTAGACGGGGCGCGCGTTGCCGTCGTCGTCGAAGACGAGCTTCTGGCCGCGGCCCTTGAACTTGAGCATCTTCTTCTTGGACTTGAGCGCCTTCTCGCGCCGCTTCGAGTCGACGACGAACTGCTGGTCGCCGTAGGCGATGACCTTTGGCCGGGCGCCGGCGGCGCCGGCGGACTCGGCGTCGAGCTCGTCGTCGCCGAGGACCCGCTTGACGGAGAGGAAGTCGTCGTTGTCGTCGCCGCCGCCGCCGCCGCCGCCGCCGCCCGCCGCCGCCCCCGTGTCGCCCGTGACCTCGTCGCCGTTGGCCACGAGCTTGGTGTAGTGGCCGGAGAGGACGTCCTGGTTCGTGCGCTCGAACATGCGGTCGTACTTTGTCCGGACCTCGGGCTTCTTGGGCTTCTTGGGCGCCTCCGGGTCCTCCGACTCCTCGTCGCTCGACATGCCCCTGCGCGGCGCGTTCTTGATCTTTTTGATGTCCTCGCCCTTGCGCAGCTTGATCTGCGGGGCCCCGGGCAGCCCGAGGCTGGCGGCGTAGGCGTCGAGGTCGAGCTCGTCGAACCTGAAGACCTCCTTGTCCCTTTGGAGGTGGACGGAGCGGACGTAGCTGATGAAGGCCTTCTGGCCGAGGTACTTGAGGTCCGGGTTCTGGAAGCACATGCTCTGCAGCTGGTCCTTGATGCTCTTCTTCTTGCTCTCCTTGACGGTGATCTTCTGGATGGGCACCTTCTTGGCCTCGAGGCGCCTGAGCATGCCGGCCTCCTCGCTGGGGTCGAGGAAGAGGACGGCCTTGCCGTCGCGCTCGTAGCGGGCCGTCCGGCCGACGCGGTGGATGTAGGTGTCGGCGTCCTCGGGGCAGTCGACCTGGACGACCCAGTCGACGGCGGGGAAGTCGACGCCGCGGGCGACGACGTCTGTGGCGAACAGGCACGAGTGGTTGGCGTCGGCGAAGCGCTTGGTGATCTCCATGCGCTGGAGCTGCTTCTGCTTGCCTAGCAGGTGCAGCAGCGGGATGCCGGGCTGCAGGTGCCTCATGCTCTCGTAGGCGAAGCGGACCTGCTTGCCCGAGGAGAAGAAGACGATGATCTTGCTCCGCAGGTTGGCCTTGATGAAGCCGTAGAGGGTGTCGAGCTTCTCGTGCAGCGGGGTGGTGATGTAGTGCTGCTGCAGGTTCTTGGGGGTCGACTCCTCGTGGACGGAGACGTACTCGGGGTCTCGGAGGCTGAGGCGGGCCAGGTCCGAGATCTTCTTGCTCTGGGTGGCGCTGAAGAGCAGGGTCTGGCGGGTGGCGGGGAGGTGCTCGACCAGGGCGTCGACGGCGGACTGGAAGCCCATGTCCATGATGCGGTCGGCCTCGTCGAGCACGAGGATCTGCAGGTTGTCGACGTCGAAGCCGGCCGTCTGGTCGAGGTGCTGCAGCATGCGGCCGGGGGTGCAGACGAGGATGTTCATCTTGGACAGGCGCTCGGCCTCCTCCTTGAGGCTCTTGCCGCCGATGACGAGGCCGGCGGAGAAGCTGTGGTTGCGGCCGACCTTGCGCAGGACCTCGAAGATCTGGGCGGCGAGCTCGCGGGTCGGGGAGATGATGAGGGCGCCGAGGCCGTCGTACTCTGTCCACCGCGCGCGGTAGAGCTTCTCGAGAACGGGGATGACGAAGGCGAGTGTCTTGCCGCTGCCCGTCTTGGCGGCGCCGAGGATGTCGGAGCCCTTGAGGGCGAGGGGCAGGGCGCGGGACTGGATGTCGGTCAGGGTCTCGAAGTGGGACTTGTCGAGGCCGGTCCTGGTCGCTTCGCAGAGGGGGAGGTCGGAGAAGTTCTTGTATTCGCTCTTGAGGTCCTGTTTCACGCGGGCTGTGGTCAGTGACGCTGTCCGCGCGAGGGGGAGGTTTCTTCGGGGCGGAAGCGCATCACTTACAAAGTCAGCGACGGCCTTCTCGAGCTGCTCGATGGTCTGCAGCTGTTGCTTGCGCTTCTCGAGTTTCGTATCCCTTTTGAGAACCTTGGATTGCTTGTTCTTGGGCCCCTTGGCGGGAGCCTTTGTAGGGGTAGCCATCTCGGCGCGGTCCTCTTGCGTGCTTGTGTGTGCGTGCCTGTGTCGAGCTCACGATGGTGGTGTCTTCGTCCGGTTTCCAAAGTTTCTTCGCAGGCCGCGGCCGGGAAATTTTTTGGACTCTCGCTGCTGCGGTGGAGAAAATAGTTCGGCATTCGGCGACAGGGGACGCCGCGGTGGGGTTGTTGTGGTCCTGGACAGCTGGTCGCGGCTGGCACCAGCTGGTGACAGATAAGTCTCTTATAGTCTCAAATCTAGTAACTCCAAGCATTTATTTGGATGGCAATGTATGAACTGCGCAATTCTTATCACTACATGGCTCTTTGATTCTCAGAGCATTTAACAAGTAAGGATCAAGATTTCAAGAAATCGCGAAACAACCTTGTGTTCAGAAAGCTGTTTGATCTTCGGCCATACATTCCTTTCCCAATTAGAGGGGTCCCGGGCTAGTATCAGGAGATAGACTACACGGGCGCCTTGTGCCACTTAGATGGGCCTGTCGGGCGTTAAATAGTATCATCATCATCATCATCATCCTTGCCCAATTACGTTCCCACGCAGGCGGTACACTAGCAGCACCAGCTGGATAGATATATCACTAAAACTTCAAGATCCAATAAGAAATACTCCGAAGCAAAAACACACAGGTTAACTTTTCGGGGCCCATTGCCGTGCCAGGTCTTTTTCGGCTTCTTCCGTTGATCCTTTCATGACACAAGAACATTGTGCAGTCTGGCAGCTCAGCTCGATCTGAAGCCTCTTATTTCGGCCCGCGGCAAGGAACAAAGCCCGGCCGTTGGCAGCCATCGGATCTGTGGCAACTTTCACAATGGCAAAAGTTCCCGACTATTGAATCCCCGAATTGTCCGGCCCAATAAGCATGGTGCTTAGCTTTATGCTCCGCGCTATACTATTACATGCCCTTTCGGCTCCTGCGTGATTTGGATTACCGGTGCTTGGCCGTGGCTGATCGACCTCCGGGCTCTAGTCACCAATCCTCTCTAGCGTGGGAGATCCCAAGGTTCGAACAAAGCACCCAAAGGAACTGAAGAAAGAACCGATGGGATAGACTCTTGACTAGCATTGAATTTGACAGACTCCAACTAGTATCGAGTTCGACAGGTTCCAGCTAGCATCGAGTTCGGCCAAACCCGCACTGACATTGGATTTCCGTCACGTTCGGGGCGTACCCAAGAGCCGGGACATCTCCTTCGCTCAACATGGCCTAATATATAAAAAGATCTTCATGTTCCCATCAAAGCGCATTGATTAATACAGACTAAATATCAATAGTTTTCCATCCCTCATTTGCCAAGAGACCTTACCACCCTGATCCTTCTTATTGGAATCTACTCACTAAACCCGCCATGAAGATGCAATTTCTCCTTCTTTGCTGGGGACTTCTCCCAGCTACATTGGCCCTTCCCCTCTTGGGCAGTCTGGGAAACACGGTTTCGTCCGCGCTTTCACTTGTGTCATCCAGTCTTGGGCTCAACGGTGCAACTCTATTGAAGCCCAACCACTTCACATGGGTCCCACCCGGCCCTGGAGATTGTAAGTTAACCAATCTCCCAGTATCCAGTCTCGCCTGCTAACATGGCCTCTCAGTGCGATCCCCGTGCCCGGGATTGAACACCCTCGCCAACCATGGGTTCATTCCACACGATGGTCGCGGGATCACACTTGATATTGTCCAAAAGGGCTTCAAGGATGCGGTCAACATTGATGGAGGTCTATCTGGCGCTGCCTTCCAGCAAGCCCTCCCCTTGAACCCCGGCGCATCGGTATGGACTCCCCTGCTTTGCCACAGACAATGCAGCACAAGATTGGACCACGTCAACGAATGCTGTCGTCTCATTTCCTGTCAAAGTCTTTGGGAGAATCATTCCATGTTGTTTGGCTAACTCGGACCTCGCAGTTCATCAACCTGGACATGCTCAACAAGCACAACTTCATAGAGCACGACGGCAGCCTGTCCCGCCGCGATATGTTCATTGACCCGTCCAACAACTTTGACCAGGCCACGTTCGACGCTTTCATCAAGTACTTCGGAGGCGCGGCGAAGATCAACGTCACCACCATCTCAAACGCCCGCTCGAGACACGCGCTGGAGATGAGCCTGATAAACCCCACCTTCACAATTACGCAGGCCAAGATCCTGGCACCGCTGGGCGAGTCTGCCTTCCTGCTCACAGTCTTTGGCTCGCCCGGAACCCCCGTGGCAGACAGATCATTCGTCGAGTACTTTTTCCGTGAGTCCCACCTTTCGATATAGGATGGCGTGGACGATGGGCTGACTTGCAGAAGTCAACGAGCGTCTTCCTGTCGATCTTGGATGGACCCCAGTCACCACCCCCATCACTCTTGGGGCAGTAATCCAGATCGCGAACGACATTGGCGCGCAGACTCCGGCTGGTGTCCCTTTGACCTATGAACCGGCAGGCTCACAAAAGCGTGAGAAGCCCACATTCAGCCACATCTAAGGTGCTGAAGGCTTGTTTTCGCTACCCGTGAGCGTCGTACCCTCTACTGCGCTGAGCGGATATTTGCTCAGATGGGGAAGATTGAAGGTTGGCTATTGTTTATGGATATAGCCATGCTATTACAGTTCAGTATATACTATTAGAATACGAAAAGATACGACATGCAGATCTGACCTGTGCCATTGAGATCTCGGTCTTGTGATACGGTTTAGATTACTTGATGCGGCGGGGCAACTACATAATAGACTTCAGTCCAGATACGTTTCTGTTATACCAAATAAGAGTTGACAATATCATCACTTTTTGTTTGTTCACGTAGTTTCGACGGAGGATCTATCGCCACTCCGCAGTCGATTGTCTCGGCTTTGCTGACCGTACCTCCGCTCTGGTTCTAACGCAGCCTCTCCAGGTAAGCCGCGAGAAGGGGTCGCGAATCGTATGCGTGCAATTGTATGCGGTTAACACTAGCGCTTACCCGGCGTGCTACGTTGACGCTGCCTTGCTAGGATGTCTGCCTGTAGGCCATGCCGGTCCAGTTCACGTGTGATATAATCACTGCAAGCCTCGATGTCAACTCCACGCGCATCCAGCTAGTTGTGTTATCTAACCGACATGCGAGGCAAAGCCAGGATGGGTGCTTTTGCCCCAGTAAACGCCAACCGACGTGTCTTGTAGCATCCCCATTGGGTGAAGCCAAGCAACCTTCCGCCTCTGGCTGCGGTACCGATCTTAGTCGCATTCATATGACTGTGGTATTGGCATCACATTTTGCCAGCATCGCTCTCACTCGAGCAGGGTTACACGGAGCCGCCAAGCAACTATGGATTTGGACTTAAGTACCTCACTTTTCCCATGCGGATGTTGTTTGAATTCTCACTGATCCGGGCTCTCATCGGTGGCTTCGTTGATACTCTTGGCTGTGTCTATAATCCTGTCAATAATACAGCCATGCGTCTCATCAACGCCTTTGCTTTGCTGTGTCTGTGCGCCGGAACGGCCCTCGCCTTCGGAGGCAACGAGCTTTCTGAAGTACAGGCGGAGGCTATGGAGGCCCTCCAGGCCGCCGAAGCCGATGGCCCCTCTGGCAAGAGAGGAGGTTGCAACCTGTCCACCGCACGGGTCCGGCGGGATTGGTACGCCTGCATCACTTCCATGTTATTTTTCAGACCGTCACTGAATGCGTACCCCGTAGGAACTCGCTTTCCGGCGCCGAAAAAAAGGCCTACACGAGCGCCGTCAACTGCCTTCTGGCCAAGCCTTCCAGGCTCAGGGCCACCTTGGCGCCCGGCGCCCGGAACCGGTTTGACGACTTTGTTGCCGTCCACATCAACCAGACTCTGAGCATCCACGGTACCGGAAACTTCCTCACGTGGCACCGGTACTTCATCTGGGCCTACGAGAACGCTCTGAGACGGGAGTGTGGCTACGACGGCTACCAGCCTGTAAGTGACCCCCGGACGTACCGTGTTGAGGACGGGGCAAGGTTTCATCGCCCTGACTGTCATGTTAGTATTGGAACTGGCTTGCCTACCGAGACGCGCCTTCGAAGTCTCCCATTTTTGATGGGAGCGAGACTAGCATGAGTGGCAATGGTCTTTTCAAGGCTCACAATGGCACCATCTCGGGACGCGGCAATGTCCACATCCCAAGCGGAGTCGGCGGCGGGTGCGTCACGAAGGGTCCGTTTGCCAAGTAGGTCTTCCCGTGTCGATGGTGCTAACCCGAAGCGTGTCGAGTCCCAAAGATTGCCGGCTAATCATCGATAGCATGACTGTTCACCTTGGCCCTGTTTCGCCGGGTATGGACGGCCTCGCAACCAACCCCGGCGGCCCGCTCGCATATTATCCCCGCTGCCTCTCCAGAGACATTAGCGATTGGACATCCCAGCGCTGGATGACCCCGGCCAACGTCCTGAACATGACCGTCGGCGCTGCCGCCGCGAACATCACCACGTTCCAAGACGAGCTGCAGGGCCGTTTCACTCAAGGCTTCTTGGGTATGGCCGCCGGCCCGGAACCGAGCCCGGACCAGCTGCTCACTGACACGTTCTAGGAACGCACAGCTCGGGCCATATGATTAGTGGCGGCGAGGCATCGGACTTCTACTCGTCCACCAACGACCCCATGTTCTACTTCCACCACGCCATGGTCGACAAGCTGTACTGGATATGGCGGGCACTGCATCCCGCAGAAGCCTCCAAAATCGACGGCACCATCACCGCCCGCAACAACCCTCCTAGCAGAGACGCTCGTCTTGACGATATTGTCATTCAGGAACCGCACGAACCCAACCGGCCGATCAGCGACCTCCTCGATACGATAGGGGGCAGCCCTTTTTGCTACATCTACGTTTAGATTAGCAATGTGTTACAGTGCTTAAGGAACGTAGTGATAAAGAGTTGTTAGACGTCATGCCCTAGCTGCGTGACGCCATGACGCCATGCTATACGTTTCTTTACTAAAAAAACCTTAAGGCTTATTTTTTTAGTTAGCTATATGTTAAAGCGGTTTAATATTTTTATTCTTACTTACCTTACCTTAGGAAGACCTATTAGGTTTAAAAAATCCCCTTTT
>MU846398.1:0-29701 GCA_030867225.1 Colletotrichum caudatum
CTATGTTTAACCCTAAAACAATTAGAGAGCGTCTGTACACTTACTTACAGGAGATCGAGTGGATGCGTATACTGTTTTGTGGAATAAGAAGGTGTAGGCATGTTCGTGGCGTTGTTAACTATGTACATAAAGGAAATATACTTTATGCGAACTGAGTGGTGAATGGTTCAGTCTTGGAGTCAAAAGCCAAGCGCCTTAGCAAGTGAAAGGAGCAGGGCCAGGAATGGTATAAGTCGACGCTTGAATTAGTCAGCATTCATCGTAATCACATGGAGAAGAGAATTACCACGTACGTCTGTATGCATCGTAAGTGACCCCAGGATCGGTTGCCTTGTATGCACCGGGGAAAGCCACCAAAGATGTAGCAGTCTTGGTCCCGGAGCCGGTAACTTGCAGCTGGTGGCAACCGGGGTAGAACTGGGCGCCCGGGTAGGAGGAGGCGGCATGGAGAGCAATGGTCTCGTGACGGACCAAGTAGTAACCGGGCTTCAGACAAGAAGGGATGGTGTACTGCGCAACAGAGCCGGCAACCATGAGGGCGCTCTGTTGAGAGTGTCGACATGGTCAGCAAATCCACGCCATCTGTCGTGTTCCCCCACCCGAGTCCGAACTTACAGAAGCCCACGTGTTGGATGTTCCGGTGCGTCCGCCTTCCTTGATCTTGAACCAGACAGCACTGCAGGAACGAGTTATTAGTCAAGCTCACGACCAAGGCCTCGGGCTACCTACGAGGTTCCCGGCTGCCAATCGCTGCATCCGGCGTCGGGGCACCGCGCCATGTAGGTGATCACGGGCCCGACGTGGGATTCGGGCCACAGAGTCCAGTGAAGCGTGACGGTCGATCCCGCCGCAGCCGGGGCGTGGAGCGCCGCGGGCTGCGAGCCGGGGATGCCTCCGGCTGTGTACCCCCCGCATTGCAGATCGACCAAAGTGACGCTCTCGACGGGGCCGTTGCCCTGGATAGGTCGAGAGATTCTCTTGGGCTAATTGTGATATTGGCTCGCCATTCCGTTCATTCGGCAGGGGAACAAGCTTGAACTCACGGCAGGGTTGGTGTAGGGGTCTGCATATGGCTGGTGTTGTTAGCCTCTCAGTTCTGGTGGCGCATGTTTTTCTGAAATAGGCCAGGAAAAGATTGAAGCACCTGATAGAACTATGTGACCGTTAGGTTTGTTGCTGAATTTGGTGCGAGGAACGGGAGTCAACGTACCTGGTAGTAGGTTCCGCCGATGGTAGCATTGTCGACATACCCGTGACCAGCGACGAGAGCCGCAAGCCCCAGAATGCAGGCAACAATCTGCATCTTGTCCAAATACTGTTTTGCTCAATGCTTTCTTCTAATGGAAGAGTGACGCGAGACTCTGGCAATCAGTTGCCTCGAGGATCACAGAGAGTTGCAAGCACCAAATGTTCAAGACTGGGAACTTGAAGCCACAACTTGCTCAGACCTAGGAACCGAGTCCATACTTATTGGAGAGTTCGTCTCTTTCGACAGGAGCCTTCCTTCTTGCCTCAACCATCATGCTCACTCAGTATCCGATCCAAGACACCACCACAACCAACAGGGTGCCTCACATGGCTCTATCGGCTCTCTTCCGGTCGTGACCTCTCGTCATGGGAACGTTGAGATCAACGCAAAAGGAAAGATCGGAACCAGGCAAGCGAGTGCCATGGCTTGAGTCGATTCTTCCAGCAGGGGCCTGCTGCCAATGAGGCTGGGCACAACCCGACAGACACTCTGGAGGTGGCGATTCCACCAATCAACTAGCACAGCAGACCACGAACCGCCGCTAGTATTCTGCCAACACAGCAGTTCCTTTGATCAAAGAGACAACCGGACAACCGGAGAGATGGAGCCAACGCAGAAATATTGTATGTCTAGACCCCGAGAAGCGCAGAATCCGAGAAACGCTATGCTTCGGTCCCACCCCTTTCATGCCATGTGCCGTGAACCCGGATTCCGCACTGTGACCGTACCTTGCCACTGAGTGTTGAGGATGCATGAAGACCTGCGAGAGTTGCAGAGCATGAACGTCGTCAATCGGTCATTAAAGTCGTGGAGTCCACTACGCAGCCGAGGAGCTCGGGACTGAAACTTGCACAGTGTTTACAAAACCTCAAACCAAACAGGGGTACGCGGAAACAACAGTGCAGGATTCGAGCTTCAGAAAATTTCCGCAGCGGCTACAGCCTATTTGTTTTGAAACGTTTCACGGAAAAATATCAAAACATGACCGCGCAACTCGAAGCAGTGACTGTATGAACATCCGTTGAGTCTGGATTGGGTAGGCTCTTGAGCATCGCCACACTTGTTTCCGTTCCAAGCATGACTAGTCCAACTACCGGTGCTTCCGGTCAGAGCCCAAGACCAATACGGCAACTCGCCTGAGTGCGTCAAGCTTGACGGCTGAGACTACAAGGTGGCAGGGGCACGTTATCACCCCCGGTCGTATTGCTTGCCTATTCAAGATACAACTTCTGTGCCGTTCTTTGTTACCACCCACCTAGAGCAGAACGTACTCCGACCATGGAGGATCTTCCTGTCTAGAAACCAACTAGCCAAGGCTGCCTTGCAGGTGTCAGTAACTCCGGCCTAGTACTGCCGTATGTGCTGGCCTGCAGGAGCCAGTTGTATGGTGTGGAGCATGTTGATTGCATCCATCAACGATCTTGACTTCACCTATCAGGGGAGAGGCATGAATACTCCTCCAATCAAACTGATCAGAAGTCGTTCTTTAGTCTAGTTCACGAGCCAGGCCATTACATATAACATCCGTCGGCAAAATCCATGCGTAGTAACCGACATAGCATGCGGTTTTAGATAACCCTCTACCGTTAGGCCTGTGTTATGCCTAAAAGGCTTGGTATGCATCAACAGAAGACACTCGTGCGACAGTAATAGCGGAAGCTTTATTCAGCAACATAGGGTCAACAGATATGCTGTCTCAATGCAAACAAACTAGCAATTGTAGAACTTGGCTGGATGTCTAGTGGCTCCTGCGAAATCATGAAGCAATGTTTCTCTTTTGCAACTATGAGGGGTCAATTCCTGTTGCGACTGGATATATGCTATTGCAATGCTTCGCACGCCCGAAACCGTCAGATTCATATATCTAACTGACGTAGTTGGCAATGTATGTGGACATATATAACTTGGTGGTACCTGCTTTGCAACACGGCGGCAGTAGCCGGGGAGATGGGTTTCAGAACCGCCAATTGGGTAAACTCAGAGTCTATCAATTAAATGCAGACGACGCGACATATCGCGTCTGCTGAGAAACAGGCAACTTGATATTAGATGTGTCGCTTGAGGTCTGTTTTTGGAGCGGGAATCATAATTTTCGCCAAGGTCACGGCACATTATATCGGCATGTAGTCCCAGTCATACTGGGAATGGCGGACTATATACTGTATTAATTGACTAACAAGGTGCAATATGACAACGTTTAATGGCGGTTTTCTTGGCGCATGCAACAGTGCCACTTTCATCTGCCCACATCAACTGTTAAGTTGACATATTTCGGGAAATTTCTAGAGAGCCCTACCAGAGCCTCAGATGAATCATATAGCGACGTGAGAAAACCCGACAATCACACGCGAGCCCAGTGCATGCTGCCGATAACGCTTGAAGCCAAGATTTGGTTTTGCGGCTATTATCGCACCACGCTTAATAGCTTCGCGGCTATCATCGCATTACGCTTGGTAGCTGAGCTTTGTCAAGATTTCATAATGTCTCTCTATTTCCCTCTTTCTCTTTTTTCGGAAAGTCTCATCTCCATCCGTTGAACTTTAAGCCACGGAATCCGGTGTTCGAGGTGCGGGAAGTAAGCTGCGAAGTTAATTGCGGAGGGAGGGGAGGGGGGAAGGGGGTGCTCGGCATCACGTGGATACGGAGTCTGATACGCCGCCCGGGTCATCCCACATCAGGAACTGGATTTTGACGTAACTATGAAGTCGAAGGTATGGTGTCATGTCGCCGGTATCGCGCAGCTTGTCATGGCGTCACACGGATTACCCGTGGCATCCCTATGGAAGATGCTGCCCATCGTCAAGGGGAAGGCTTTTGCCGATGGGCAAAATCATACAAGGCCAGTCTCAAGAGTACTAAGAGCCTTGGGTCCCGCTTGCTCCACATGATCGTCGGTGAGCTTACTGACTGACAGGTCACAGCGTCGTCTATAATACACAACAGGCCCTCATGGTAAGTTTGTGCTCGACCTTTCGAGTCATGGAAGAAAAATGTCATTCGAGGTGCAAGTTCTCTGGATCTTTCAGGGATTGAGCCAAGAAAATTATCCTTTCACGACGGAACTCGACAGAGCCGGTCCAAGTAGTCATAGCTGGGATATACTGCACGATCCCATGGCGGAAATGGCCCTGCAGAATAGCGATCACCTAGCACCGGGCGAGATGCCGTGGAGCGTTAGGGCCAATGATCAGATCATGTCTTGGGGGATGTTCTGATGACTCAGAACCAACAGATGGTGTAGACGGTGCTTGAGGTCATACTATGACCACTACGTCTGTGATGAAAGTCAGCCCTAGGTGCTCTTTCTACCAAAGGACTGGGTCAAACCTACTCTCCACGTGTAGAAACGAGCTATACCGCAAGCCGGCTAGCCTAGGACTAGTTCTATGGCTTATTTTAGTTTTGGACTTGGCAGTATCAAGATGAGCGTTTACCTCATCTCTCCTGGTCATCAATACGGACTAGTCACAACTGTGGTCTGTTTTTGTCCTCACGCCTCTTAGTAAGTCATTCGACATGATTCTCGCTGGCAGAAAGCCTTTGAGACCTTCTTGCGTCATGCGTTGCCAACGAAGTTTGCTTTCATGACTCCGTGCTTCATCGCACTAGGCCCATCATCATTAATCCGTGTCCTACTTTCGTGAGAAAACTACTGTCTTGAACTCAGTGAGACTAGCCTCGACTCACGTTTCTCTCGTAGGTTTATTACTTTCTATATTTTGCGTGCTGCCACACTCTGCCAATCCCAGTCCATAATTAAACATCTTGAAGACACTGTGCTATGTATCTTGCCTCAAAACATTCCTCCACTAGCGTGGGGATACTCCTGTAGATTGATCGTCACTTAAGTGGCAACAGCTTGGGATTGGATTCATAGATCGACTTCTTAGGCAGCAGATCAAGAGGGCCAAAGAAAGATGAGGAGACGATGTCACGAGGTGATGAGCAATTGCTGAAACAGTGGCTATGGGCATATCATCCAATCTGTGTACCATGGTATAGACGAAGGATTGATCCTCTATTTAGATATGACGGAAGCAGAAATAGTCAAGGTTGTGTATGGGTGTCTGTTCTGAACCCGCTGTAGCCTCGAGCAACCATCGCCTAATCGTGCTGCATGCCAGCCTTGCGTGCTAGGTCAGGCCTGACAGGAGTGGCCCGTGTGAGTAATCCCACGGGCATGGCATCGGCTGAGCTTTTCAGAGAAGATTGGATGGTGATGACAAGGCTGGTTCCAGGTGATTTGGGACAGTTAGTCATCATGTTGGTGAGGGAGACTCTTGGCTCGCCATTTTGGGATTAGTTGACTTGGGTGATCTGTCAACGTCCACCTCATGATCTTCGGCCGCGGTCCCATTCCGCTACCGTTGACACTCGAGGCGCTTTCCCCCTCATGAAGCTGCACTCCCATAGGCAGGTCCAGTCGACGCCACGGGCTACCTGTTTTGTCGTCTTGGCACCAACATGAATCAACTGCCGATGGGTGGCAAGGGTGTTGCTTGTATGCCCTGTGGGTTAAGAACTTAAGGTTAGACTTTCGAACTGACAGCTAGCTGAACGCCTGCTGAGCCGGTACCACCGGGCGTACCCGCGTCGAATTCAAAAGATGGAAGGGGGAGCGGGCACTGGGGAGACAAGGCCTGGAAAGGTGAGTCCAGCTGCTACGCCATTGTTCAGTCTCACGGGCGAAGGCCCAGAGATGTTGAGGAATAAGGCACGAACGGCTTTTGAGATCAATCGCATGCCGCGACAGATACCTCAATACTTTCTCGGCGGGGTTTATCCATGCGGAATCCCTCGCGGCCACTCGGCTCCGTCTCTCGGCGACGGTTGAACCGTATGCTCGAAGAGAACCAATGCCGGGTCCGCATGGATCCCGGATTACCAGTTGCCCCTGTCCATGCCCACGCCCACTCATTTGAGATCGAATTACTCTTCCTGTGTGGGTGAGGGAGTAATCTAAAATGGGACGTTTGTACTTTTACTTTCTTCCACCCGCAACAGAGCCATGATATTGATTTTCTTCTTGTCGCTGTCGCTGAGTCTTCTAGTGGCCCCAATGTCCGTCTCCGTTGCCTCTCCCGTTTTCAGTTTTCCCAGCCCAGCACAACTGGAACAGGTTCAAGACCATAAGTCAGAGTTTCAGCCTGATCAGCGAGTGTTTTCAGTTCCCCCCACGGCAGCGCATCACTTCTGGTGCATGAGCAATCCCGGCACGCGGGGAGTCACGTGATCGTCCACGTCTGAGTCGAGCATCGGTCATCTTGTCTCATGAACAGTCAAATGGGGAAGGTCTGATCAGACATCATTCCAGAATTCTCCAGATCTATTGCGGAGGGGGTCGAGCCCGGTCCTTGCGTTGATGATGCATCTTGTAGATCCGCCCGACTCACGGTCCGGAGGACATCTGTTCGATGGGAACAGCCTCAGGAACCATGGAAAAGCTAATCCACTCTGCCCTGTGAGCGATACTTAGAAGGTACCAAGGTTCGGACGGCGTCCAAGCCAAACACCTAGAATAGTCCCAGCTGAGGTCGAATCTAGGAGCAGAGGGGAAGACTCGGCTATGCTTGCTGACAATGAAACTTGGCGCTGTGCAAATCAAGCGTCTCTAGTACGTCAGGCACAACTAAAACTCTTGGTAAAACACGGGATCTTCCACCATCCCGAGAAGCTCTTACTCGCGCACGCTATGAGGCGTGCCGTGCAATGGTTCATGCGAACTGGTGTTTATGTCTAGCATGTTTATGAATGCCTAGATAACAGGTTTGTTCCTCTGGGCGAATCTGATTTGCCCCCAACTCTACATCGATGGAAAAGCACTCCCCCAAACCTGCCATTCGTGATTGTTCGAAATGGTTGCCGAGAACGAAAAGGCTGCCCCGTCCGACGGCGAAGACATCGACCCATCTAAACCTCCCGGGGATGGAGTCGAGATCAGCTCGTGGAAGGCATACTGGGTAAGTGACAGTCAACCGGGCATTGCTTCACTACACGTACTGACACGCTGGCAACCCAGAGAGTTTTCAGATATGCCGGACCGGTAGAATGCGCTCTCATGGGCGTTGCCGGGTTCGCTGCGATCGCCTCCGGAGTCGGCATTGCTTCCCAGAACATCATCTTTGGCCAGTTCATTACTGTCTTTACTGAACTCGAAACCGACCCTTCTGGTTCTGAAAGCTTTCGGAGATACGGCTCCAGATTGGCGTACGTTCGCTGTCGTTCCGGGTTCATATGATTATCTCTGCTGACTTTGGCGACAGCCTCTATCTCATTTGTCTTGCCATCGGCAGGTTCTTGATGGCTTACGTCTATAATACGCTGCTTCATTACACAGCGTACCGCATTGTGCGGAACATTCGCCATGAATATGTCAAATCGGCATTGCGGCAAGAGGTGGCCTACTTCGACTTCGGGACTGGCGGCTCCATCGCGACACAGGCATACTCGAGCGGCCGCCTCGTCCACAACGGCATTTCCGAAAAGCTTGGGCTCACGATACAGGGCATCTCCGCCTTTGTCAGCTCCTTCATCATCGCCTTCCTCACAAACTGGAAGCTTGCCTCGATCGTCTGCTGCATCGCCCCTCTCACCGTCGCCGTCATGGCCGTCACGTCCTTCATCGAGGCCGGCTACGAGACGAGGATCCTCAACTACCACGCCATGGCCAACTCCTTTGCCGAGGGTGTCATCTCCAGCATCCGCACCGTCCACGCGTTCGAGATGAGGAGCAGGCTCATCGAGAAGTTTGACACCTTCTTGGCCGAAGCCCACCGATGGGGCGACAAGAGCTCCCTGCCCCTGGGCGTTCTGTTCTCGGCGGAGTACACCATCATCTACTGCGGCGACGCGCTCGGCTTTTGGCAAGGCATCCGCATGATTTCGAGCGGAGAGATCGCCAAGACTGGAGATGTTTTCACGTAAGCCCCGGGCCATGATGGCTCCTTCAACCCTGCTGCACGAGCAATAGCTGACTTGACCGTCACGTAGCGTCCTTTTGTCTGTCACCGTTGCGGCCATCAGCATCACACAGCTGGCTCCGTACTGCATAGAGTTCACTCGCGCTGCTTCCGGCGCCGCGCAGCTGTTTCTCCTGATTGATAGGAAGAGCACCATTGACCCGTTCGACCCGTCAGGGGACCAGCCAAACCTGGAAAAGGGGGACGTTGAGCTCGAACACATCACCTTTGCTTACCCCACCAGACCCAACGCCACTATCCTGGACGACTTTTCACTAAAAGTCCCCGCAGGCAAAACCACAGCCCTAGTAGTGAGTCGGACGCATTTCGTTGCTAGAGATACCCTGTATGGATGGAAACTTACAGAATCTTTCTACAGGGCCAAAGTGGTTCCGGCAAGAGCACGATTGTCGGCCTCCTCGAGAGGTGGTACAATCCGTCATCAGGAACCATCAAGCTGGATGGCCGGCCGATTGACACTCTGAATATTGGTTGGCTGCGAAGGAACGTCCGTCTAGTGCAGCAGGTGAGCATTTCTCTCAAAGGTTTGGAACTTTGAGCGTTCATTCACCGCTAACGATACGTGTCTCTCGCCAGGAGCCGACACTGTTCCGGGGTTCGGTGTTTGACAACATTGCACACGGTCTCGTCGGCACGCAGTGGGAGCACCAGTCCAGGGAGAAACAGATGGAGCAAGTCCGGGAGGCCGCAAAGATAGCCTTCGCCGACGACTTCATATCGCAACTACCCAACGGGTACGACACGGAGATAGGCCAGAGGGGCGGTCTTCTCTCCGGGGGCCAGAAGCAGCGGATCGCGATCGCCCGCAGCATCGTCTCGCAGCCAAAGGTCCTGCTGCTCGACGAGGCGACCAGCGCGCTCGACCCGCACGCCGAGGAGATCGTCCAGAAGGCACTGGACAAGGCGTCCGTCGACCGGACCACGATCGTCATCGCCCACAAGCTGGCGACGATCCGCAAGGCGGACAACATCGTCGTCATGTCCAAAGGCCGCATCGTCGAGCAGGGGACGCACGAGAGCCTCCTCGCGCAGGACAGCGCGTACGCCCGGCTTGTCAAGGTCCAAGAGCTCACCGGCCCGAAGAAAGTCGCGTCGGAAGGCAGCGAGAGCGGCTCGCAGGTCGACGACAAGCTGGAGCTGTGCCACGAGAAGTCGTTGACTCGGTCTTCTACCGCCGACCTCGACCGCGCGGATGACCAGATCGGCCGCGAGGACTACGATACGCACAGCCAGGGTGGGCTCATCATGGTCGTGTATCGGTTGATGAAGGACTCCACGGACCTCTCAGTGTCGTATGCTGCCACCGTCGTGGGCTGCGTCTTGTGTTGTAAGCAATCTCCCATTCGACCCCCCCCCCCCCCCCTATTCTCTACTGGCTCTAACCGCGATCGTGCAGCCGGCCTGTTTCCTGCCCAGGCCATCCTCGTGGCATACATGGTCGAGGTCTTTACGCTTCCTACCACCCAGATGACCGGCCCCGGCAACTTCTTTGCGTCCATGTACGTTGTCTTGGCCGGCGCATGCCTCATATCCTGGTTTCTTGTCGGTTATGGCTCCAACGCGATGTCCCAGGTACGTAAACGCACTTTTGTATCCGGCGTTGGGCGACCGACGCGTCGGCAGACGACTGCTGACCACCTTGGATGCAGACTCTGGCGCACCGCCTGCGCAAGAGGATTTTCGAGGATATCCTCCGGCAGGATCTCCAGTTCTTCGACCGACCCGAGAACAGCATCGGGGCCCTGACCAGCCGGCTCGACTCCCATCCGCAGGCTGTCTTCGAGCTCATGGGCTACAACATCGGGTGCATCTTGATCGCCGCGCTCAGCGTCATCGCCTGCAGCGTCCTCGCCATATTCTTCGCCTGGAAGCTGGGCCTCGTGATCGTGCTGGTCGGGCTGCCCCCTCTGGTGGGTTCCGGCTGGCTGCGGATCCGACTGGACGGGAAGCTGGAGCGCGACATCTCGAAGCGGCTCTCGACCAGCTCGGCGATTGCGTCCGAGTCGGTCACCGCCATTCGGACCGTGTCCTCCCTCGCGATCGAGGGCTCGGTCCTGGACAAGTACACGGCCGAGCTCGACCACGCCATCTCTACTTCGATCAAGCCGCTTGGGTGGATGATGTTGTGGTTTTCTCTCACGCAATCGATCGAGTACCTTTTCCTGGCTCTCGGTTTCTGGTCGGTTCACCCCCATAACCTGGTTCCGAATTGCCGAAATAGGAGACTAACGCTTCCGCAGGTATGGCATAAGGCTTTTCGCGGCGCACGAAATCACGGTATTCTCCTTCTTTGTGGCCTTGATGGCCGTCTTCTTTTCCGCGCAGGGGACGGATCAGATCTTCCAATTCTCAACCAGTAAGCAAACCCATAGCCCCCGTTTGATGAAGACGAGCCCAAGGGGACCCAGCCGCTAACGGTCACGTTTAAAAAAAAAGGCATGACGAAAGGGAAGAACGGCGCCAACTACATATTTTGGCTGGGCAAGCTCCAACCGACGGTGCGCGAGACGCCCGAGAATCAAAACCACGGACCCAAATCGGGCGGCCCGATCGACCTGAGAGACATCGAGTTCTCGTACCCCCTGAGACCGGAGTTCCCGGTGCTCAAGGGCGTAAGTCTGGACGTGCAAAAGGGGCAGTTTGTCGCGCTGGTGGGCGCGTCAGGCTGCGGCAAGTCCACCATAATATCGATGCTCGAGCGCTTCTACGACCCGTCCTCGGGCACCCTCAGGATCGCGGGCGACCCCCTCCAGAACATCAACCCCCGCGCGTACCGGCGCATGGTCGGCCTGGTGCAGCAGGAGCCGACGCTGTTCCAGGGCTCGATCCGCGAGAACATCTCGCTCGGCATCGACGCGGGCGAGCCGGGCCGGGACGGCGGCGCGGCGGCCCCGCCCGCGCCCGACGGCGAGATCGAGGCGGCGCTGAGGCAGGCGAACGCGTGGGACTTTGTGTCGTCCCTGCCCGACGGGCTCGCCACGCAGGTCGGCCCCAACGGCACCCAGCTCTCGGGCGGGCAGCGGCAGCGGATCGCCATCGCGCGGGCCCTCGTGCGCAACCCGAGCGTCCTGCTGCTCGACGAGGCCACCAGCGCGCTCGACACGGAGAGCGAGAAGGTCGTGCAGAGTGCGCTGGCCGAGGCCGCCAAGAAGGGCGACCGCATCACGGTCGCCGTGGCGCACCGCCTGTCCACGGTCAAGGACGCGGACCTCATCTGCGTCTTCTTTGGCGGGCGCATCGTCGAGATGGGGACGCACGCCGATTTGCTGGCCAAGGGGGGCATGTACTCGGACATGTGCGCGGCACAGAGCCTCGAGTAATAGGTGGGGGATGGTACTCATAGCATTTGGTGAACGCAGGGCATAGGGATTATATCTAAAAGTATTCTAAACAAGTAGAACCGATTTAAGTAAAAGAGCTCGGGCGCCTTGGATCTACATACCGAGGTGGAAGAAGCCGTCATAACATTTATATCATACTCGTACTCGTGCGAGTAGCTTTCTCGCGTGAAGCATACACTGGTCGGTGATATTAAATATTCATGATTTAAGCAAGTAGTTTGAGTTGGGACTTGTAAATATATATAACCAGCCTGAAAACGTTCTGGAAGAATTATCGAACTGTCAACACATGTTTAGGGACCTGACAATCGAACATTCTTTGTGAGGAGATTACTGTGTTTAGCGCCAACATTCCCGTCTAGGCTCTTCTCTGTTACCGCTACCTGGTAAGACATGGCCGTTTACAGTTACAGTTCGTCAACTATGGCTCTAACCAGTCATTGTTCGAACCAATTACACTTACAGGATCTGTAAGGGTTTTTTATAGGGTTGTTCTTAAGCATCATGGCATTGGCTTTCTGTTTTTGAGCGTAATCCCGGGAGGCTCGTAGTAATAAGCTTATTTCCCGACCAGGGTGGCGACGCTACCTCCTCCCCGTATTACAGTCGAGTGGGCATTTGTTCAATTTCGAACTCGGCCGCCTCCCGCCAAAGCAGCGATCCGTTGATAGCAAGCAAGCTATTGCGATGGCTCAGAACCGCATCGTGTATTAACATCAGGGCTACGGAGGAGGAGTAAACGCCGAATGCCCGTCTGGATTCTAGTCCCGCCAGCTAATTAAGACATGAGTGAACCTGATATCGCTGAGCACCCAACGCACTTTTGCACTCGTATATTCATTCGCACCCAGATTTGGGCATCGGCGATCCACCAGGCGATTGCATTATCTCCCCCACGCATTGCGTACATTGTATGCCACCCACGAAAGAACCAACCGCCGCCCCGAGGCTATGGGACGTTGCCGGTTATCACGCATCGCATGTTGGCCGAGCCGGGTCAGCTGGCCGGGGGACCTCGTCTAACGGCTTGGCAGCATGATGCGGTGCAGCCCAAGACAGCAGGTGCAGAACGGGTCTCCCAGCCAAGAATCCGATAACTACTCTACTCGCTTGCACGACCCACGAGCCGCCAACCAACCATCCAACTCTGTGATGGGCGAGGCGAGACGCCTACTGTGTTTTTGCATCATTGTCGTACCTGTCTTGGTCCCGTATGTCGGTGGCGTGCTGCTATCAGGGCAGATGAAGAAGAAGAAGAAGAAGAAGAGAGTGACGAACAGGGCAAAGGCAAAGGCTCCGAGGCCGGTTCTCGACCGCCCTGAGTGCGGCACGGGGAACAGGATGGGGCAGGTGAGTTTCCCGCCCCCGGCGCCGTTGGCTGCGGCCCGCCACCCAGGCGATATTGCAAAGGCTTGGCACCTGCCCGATGGGGTTACACGGTGGCGTTGGAAACAATCCAGCCGTGAGTCCTTTTGCGCTCGCTTGCTCGCTCCGTCTTTCACTTGCTTGCTTGCTTGCTTTCTTTTCCATAGAGTCGGCCCCTTGCAGTAAGCCCCCCCCCCCCCGTCATTGCATGATGAAATGCCCAGTCATGCCGTTGGCCCGGGGGTGATTCGATGGGCCAAGGCTGGCGAAAGAACCCCCATAATGCTTATCAGCAGCTTCAATTGAGAGACATGATTCGCTTCTGTCTCGTGACCCCCGCTCCGGACCAGTCCTTCTCTGCCTGCCCGCCCGAGCCAGTGCGTGCCAAGCTTGCTTGTTGAAAGCTTGAGCTCTCGAGGAGTGTTGCCGTGTTGCTGTGCAGCGTGGCATTGAATGCAGGCGGAGGCGGAGGGGGGGTGAAATGGAACATGCGGGATCGGTATGATGTCTTATAAGAAGGCATCGACGCCCTCCATCGCGCGTGTGCTGATAATTGTGAGACCCAACCCGCCTTGCTCCTCTCGCGGTCTCCTCCCTCGTCTTGTCGCGTCCACCGGGTACATCTATCAAGATGAAGACCACGTATCTTTCCGCCGCCACCTTGGCGCTCGCAACGACCGCTTTGGCCACAGATCTTCTCACCGCCGACAAGATCGAGGCCGATATCAACACCGTCGAGTAAGTCACCACTGTTGTTTCGAGTAATAATACGACCAATTGCAATAGCAATGACCGCTGACCCGACTCTCTCTCTTCACGCAGGCTTGAGCGCGTTCTCTGGAACCTGAACAAGATCGGTCGCGACAATGGCGGTACTCGCGCCTTTGGCACCCCGGGCTACAAGGCCTCGGTCGACTTCGTCCTCGAGCGCGCCCAGACGCGCTTCGCCAAGGAGATGGACACCTGGGTCCAGCCCTTCAACCACACCTTTGAGCAGACCAATGCCATCTCCGTGACCGGCCCCGACGGCGAGGACGTCATCGTCATCAGCGCCGAGTACAACACGGCCACCCCTCTCCCCGGCGGCATCACCGCCCCCCTCGTCGACACCCCCGTCGACGACGAGGTCGGCTCCGGGTGCCTGCCCGAGGCGTTCGAGGGCGTCGACGCCGCCGGCAAGCTCGCCCTCGTGAAGCGCGGCGTGTGCGCCGTCTCCGACAAGATCAAGAACGCCAAGGCGGCCGGCGCCCTGGGCGTGATCCTGTACAACCAGGTGCCCGGCGACGACATCGTCAAGCCCACGCTCGGCGCCGAGAACATTGGCCTGCTCGTGCCCCTCGGCATCGTCACGCTCGAGACGGGCGAGGCGTGGAGCGCCGCGCTCGCCGCGGGCGGCGAGGTCGCCGTGACCCTCGTCGTGGACGCCATCTTCGAGGAGCGCGAGACGTGGAACGTCATCTCCGAGACCAAGGAGGGCGACCCGGACAAGGTCATCATGCTCGGCGCGCACCTCGACAGCGTCCTCGAGGGCCCCGGCATCAACGACGACGGCTCCGGCACGGCGGCGCTGCTCGAGCTCATGGGGTCCGTCAAGAAGTACAGCGGCTTCCCCCACAAGATCCGGTTCGCGTGGTGGGCCGCCGAGGAGGCCGGCCTGGTCGGCTCGTACCACTACACGGAGAACCTCGCGCCCGAGGAGGCGGACCGGATCAGGTACTACTTCAACTACGACATGATCGGCTCGCCCAACCCCATCTACGAGCTCGCCACCTACAACAACAGCGGCATCGGCCCGCGGCTCCTGGCCGACTACCTCGAGGCCAACGGCAAGGCGGTGTCGTACGCCGAGTTCGACGGCCGCTCCGACTACGCCGGCTTCGTCGCGCTCGGCGTCCCGACGGCCTCCATCTTCACGGGCGAGGGCGACAACGACCCGTGCTACCACCAGGCCTGCGACACCCTCGACAACATCAACTGGGACGCCATCACCGTCAACGCCAGGGCCGCCGGCCGCGCGCTCGCCACGCTCGCCAACTCCCTCGAGGGCGTCCCCGCCCGCGCCAGATCGACGCCCGTCCTCCGCGGCCGCGCCGGCGTCCTGCAGCAGTTCCGCAGGTGGAGGGCCCTCGCCGAGCACTCCCGCCACGGCAAGACCTGCTCGCACAACGACGTGAACAAGATCTACTAGGACGTGGGGTTGAGTCTCAGTCTGACGTACATATAGCGTTGAGTCGAAGAAAAATAGTAAATATTTAATGACGGCAAATGGTGAAAATAATGAGTATTCATGAGTATTAGTGAGTTAGGTATTGGTGAGAATGAGAATGAGAATGAGAATGAGAATGAGAATGAGAATGAGAATGAGAATGAGAATAAGAATGAGAATGAGAATGAGAATGAGAATGAGAATAAGAATAAGAATGAGAATAAGAATAAGAATAAGAATAAGAATAAGAATAAGAATAAGAATAAGAATAAGAATAAGTATAAGTATAAGTTTAAGAAGTGATGCGTAGCCAATACTTGGATGAGCATCTACGACTACCTATGCATATCTATCAGTCCCCGTCTACGAGAACCTCCCTCGAAGCCTCGATGCAAATAACGATTCGCCCTGCTCATCAGCCGGACCGGGCATGTGGGTGCCGAAAGCGGTGTCCGCACACCGCCGCCCGCCCGGCTGGCGACGGAGACCCACAGTAAGCGAACCCCTTTTTTTCTACAATTTAATTAGCGGCGCAGCGGCAGGAAATTGGGCGCGTGTTCTGCCCCAACAAAAAAAAAAAAA
Source organism: Colletotrichum caudatum (assembly GCA_030867225.1). NCBI lineage: Eukaryota > Fungi > Ascomycota > Sordariomycetes > Glomerellales > Glomerellaceae > Colletotrichum > Colletotrichum caudatum. The sequence continues at coordinate 15,724 of MU846398.1, forward strand.
AAGAAAAAAAGAAAACGAGGGTATTTCACACCGCGTCAGTCCGTACAACTGAGCAGCCCAGTCGCAGATAGACAAGACGCCATACGAACTTCGCGACCGCAGCCATGGCACTGAAGAAGCACAAGTACGAGTTCGGAGGCCCGTAAGTCCCCCCCCCCCCACCACCACCCGCGCCGGCCCGTCCATCGCCGCTGACCTCGCGCGTGCGTCCGTCCCCCTCGTAGCCCCGGCGCCACCGCCATCGTCTTCGGGCTTCCCGTCCTCCTGTGGACCTTCTTCTTCGTCTGCAACGACAAGACCGGCTGCCCTGCCCCTTCCGCCCTGAGCCCCCGGACCCTGACCCTGGAGAAGCTCAAGGCCGAGACCCCGTGGCCCGCCGACGGCGTCTGGGGCTTCTGCACCTGGGAGGCCATGGGCTGGACGCTGGCCTACTACCTCCTGAGTCTGGTGCTCTACCGTGTGCTCCCCGCCCAGGAGATGCTGGGCACGAAGCTGGCGCAGTCCGGTCTGCCCCTCAAGTACCGTTTCAACTGTGAGTCTCCCTGATCGGGCACCGTTCTGGGGGGGGGGGGGGGGGGGGGGGGGGGGGGCATTCTGCTGACATCCCACCGCAGCCTTCAACGCCTCGGTCGTCCAGCTCCTCGCCTTGGCCGCGGGGACGTACCTCCAAGGCGCCGACTTCGTCGTCTGGACGTACATCTCGGACAACTACCTCCAGCTGCTGACCGCCAACATCATCATCGCCTACGTCGTCACGGTGTACGTCTACGTCGCCAGCTTCGGCGTGAAGCCCGGCAACCCCGAGCTCCGCGAGCTCGCCGTCGGCGGCAACACTGGCAGCCTGATCTACGACCTGTACATCGGGCGCGAGTTGAACCCGCGCGTCACCTTCCCCGTCTTTGGCGAGGTCGACCTCAAGGCCTGGCTCGAGATGCGCCCCGGCCTGACCGGCTGGATCGTCCTCAACCTCGCCTTCTGCGCCAAGCAGTACCGCTCCTACGGCCACCTCTCCGACAGCATCGTCTTCACCACCGCCGTCCAGGCCTACTACGTCCTCGAGGGCCAGTTCATGGAAGCCGGCCTCCTGACCATGATGGACATCACCACGGACGGCCTGGGCTTCATGCTGACCTTTGGCGACGTCGTCTGGGTCCCCTTCCTCTACTCCACCCAGGCCCGCTACCTCTCCGTCCACCCGGTCCGCCTGGGCCCGGCCGGCGTCGCCGCCGTCCTCGCCGTCTTCGCCGCCGGCCTGTACGTCTTCCGCGCCGCCAACAACCAGAAGAAGGTCTTCCGCACCCGGCCCGACCACCCGAGCGTCCGGGACTTGCCCTTCATCCAGACCGGGCGCGGCACCCGCCTGCTCACCGGCGGCTGGTGGGGCCGCTCGCGCCACATCAACTACTTTGGCGACTGGCTCCAGGCCTCGCCCTTCAGCCTGCCGACCGGCGTCGCGGGGTACCGGATCCTCGCGGCCGCCGGCGCCGGCGGCGGCGGCGCCGCCGTCTCGGGCGCCGTCGCCATGCTCGACGGCCGCGAGGTCGTCCAGGGCGCCGCCCGCGGCTGGGGCATGGTCTTCACCTACTTTTACGTCGTGTACTTTGCCATCCTGCTCATCCATCGCGAGGGCCGCGACGACGTCGCTTGCTCCGAGAAGTACGGCGAGGATTGGGACGAGTACAAGAAGATCGTCAAGTGGCGGATCCTGCCTGGGGTGTATTAGGTCAACAGCACAGGAGCCGACTACAGACGTGTGGTTGATTCATGGCTAAAATGTGTAAGGAACCATATATCCTTGATGTTATAAGCTAGGGCGAAGCAATCGCGCCGGATTCCAATAACCGCTTCTCGATAAGAGAGTTTGTTTTCTCACCATCCAGAAACCGGCGTTTGAGACGATATTTTAAGCTATAATTCCAACCCTCCATCGAAATCCCTTTGTATAGCCCAGACCTACAGATCTTCAGGGGTGACTTCCCACCGAGAAATGTCGATAGCCCTATCAAGTGACCATATTTGGGCACCCCCGAAGCTGTGCTGCCCGAGGCGTTTGGTTTCGCTCCGTTTCTAAGCAATATATCAACTCCCTCCAAGTCGAGACAAGCAACAGCGACCTGTAACGGCGTGTAGACATAATCTTCCGAGTCTACCGGCGCCCCAGAATCAAGCACTCTTTGGAGTACGCACGCGTCCCTGCATTTGTCCTGGTGATAATGCCAAGGCATGTATGAAACTAGAACTGTCCGAAAATCAATTGCTCCGGCCCAGGATTCGATGAGGTATTCAAAGATTCTAGAATCTGTCACACAATGCATCGCAAAGAAGTCAACGAGTGAGCCGTCAAAGTTCCATGCTTCGAGGAGTTCTGCGGATTTCAGTGTACAATATAGGCGCGAATAAACTTTTAGGTGGATCTCAGAGTTGAGGATGCTCGCAGCATTGCCTTTCTCCAGGAAGAAATGCGACAATTTGAGGCCACCAGCCAAAAGTAATTGAACCAGAGTGCGAACCCGAGGACCTGGCAGAGCATTCCAGGTCACATCCGCGAAATTCAGTGGTATATGAAACTGATCTCCCATTGTGTATAAAGCTTCAAGGTCAATAGATCTTTGGAGGGTGTCCAGAAAGTGAGACTCCCGTGGCCCAAGAGCTATCACCAAGCTGGCAAGATCTTGTCTTTCTGCTAAGAAGTCGTCATGTTTTGATATGAACATCAACGCAGAGAGTGCACAGTATGTCGGGAAATTCGGCGCCCGCCTTGCTCTATCGTCGTCGAGATTTTGGTTCTCAAAGTGGTCAGCGTCGGCGATGCTGAATGACTGCGATTGTTCGAGAAGGACTTTTGCCTGATTGAGCAGCATTTTGTCCTTGTCAAGAGCAAAGAAAAGCTCTGGCCGATATTGACTGGGAGAAGCGAGATATTCGAGAACTGTATAATGAGCAAATGAGACGAATTGTTGTTCGACTAAGCCGTCGCTTCGGCCGTGAACCAGCCGCATTTCCACAGTGATCAGACACCCGCAGAGTTCGCGAAGTAAATCGATGTCGCACTCATACTCTCGAGTACAAGTGCCGTCTCTGGAAACGTCATTCTCCACGGCGCCCAGCAGTGTGAGGCAATGAAGGTCATAGCCCTCGTATACTTTGTTGTTAAAGCAGATCCATCGCATAGCTGACCGGACAACAATGGCGTCTTCCTTGGGGATCGCTTGAAAGATTCTGTCGTACACCTCGTCCAACGTCTTTGGGAGGTTCCTCAATTCGTTCCTGATGGCCGCCTTTGTTTCTTTCACTCTCCGAAGAGCGTCAATCTGACAGACTACCCATCGAAACCTGACATCTTGAGTTAGCTCCTGGTGTCATGTTTAAGGGAGGTGGACTGCGATGCGCACATTCCCTGGGCGCCTGCACACAAGGCTTCCAACGTCTCGCTTCGCAACTCTGGCGACCACTTCTTGATCTTTTCGTGACTGCTCAGGCGAGACTCGGTATACAGTCGTATATCAGCATCTAGATGCTCATTCCGCATTGAGACTTCTGTCGATACGTCTTTCATGGCCGTCTCAATGTCCAGGTATTCTCGGCTGGTTACTAACAATCGGATTTTGTCGAACCTGTGATCAGTGACAAGGTCCCGGATGACTTTGAGAAGTTCGTCCCGTGGTTTACTCTCGTCAATGGCGTCGATCGTGATGAACACATGTTCGAACGGTTCAAGAGCCGATTCCAGGGCCGACAACAGTCTCTCGGTGCTCGGTTGGCTTCCGTGTTCGAAAAGCTTCCACAGACGCTCGGGAACTTGTCGCGCTTGTCGGCACAGACGGACAAGGACCCATTTAAGTAACGAATTTGTCTCGTCGTGATTGTTTCCGAAGTAACAGTAGTAGTAGATACTGATTGACTTCGAATTACCCGAGCTGAGTGTCTTGCAACGCCCCTCGAGGGTTCCGATGAGCTGCGAGGCCAGAACGGTTTTGCCAGCTCCGGGTATTCCATGAATCCAGAGACATCGTATCTTCCCGTCGAGGAACTTTGCCCACTCTGGAAGCCGCGATATCCAGTCACACGTCCCAGGCTCGTGATTCCTACATGCTCGATGGTGAATGGGCGAGGGGTCAACATCGCTCAGCCAATTGTAAACATCGCCTCGTTGAGCCTCTGTCTTGTATCAGCATATTTTGGCGTATGATGAAGTAACTTTCGCGGTCATGCCTCACCGGTCAGAAGGTTCTGAATATTTTTGATGCCATGGCTATACATGCACCCGTTGAACTTTTGATTAGCATAATACACCAGCACATTCTTTCCCATATCCCCGTTCGAACGTTTGCTTATTCGCCTCATATCACAGAAGATGACTAGACTTACGCGGCATCCGTGGTGAGCGCAAGACTCATGGTGTTCTTGTGTCGCGCGATGTCTCCCAGCAGCTTTCTGGCTTTGGTTTCTTTAAACGGCCAAGCCAGCGCCTCAAGGGTGAGCTGTATGCGTCGCCGTTTGGGTTTTCCATGAACATTGCCCTGATTGTGCTTGGAGGGGAGCAGACCCAGCAGATCGGTGATCGCCTTTTGACACTCCTCGATAGGTGCGGATGCCCCCGTCAAGGCATCCAGCATCTTTGACTGTCCTCCGTCGCATTGGAGTAGAAAGCCCACATTTTCCAAGACGGATTTCACGGCCGAAGTTTCGAGCAGAATTGATCGGAGATCCGACGGGGCGTCTCGGACGCTTTCGATATAGTCTTTGCACACCGTGACTAGCCTGTCAGCGATCTGTATAGTAGCGATTACACTCGCTGCGAGACTGAAAGGGTCCGCCATGATGTGACCACCGGCTATCGCAACACAGACATCAAATGTGAAAACGAGGGCAAGGCAGGCAGACGAGTGCTTTTTAAGAGTGGAAGTGGAAATCAGGCTAGATGCGGGGTTTCATCACATCGATAGAAGTCTGCCCAACAACGACTGTGCCACGATCCTGCAGCTTGAGCCCAATCAGCGTCCTTGAGCAAGCGCCCAGTGGATGATTATACACATCGACAAGCCAATGACATGATGATCAACTATCTGTGCAAATGATAAAAACGCCCATGATGTTCATCTCGAAATATATACACTTGGAGAGAGAGAGAACAAACAACGCTGACCGCTCACAGGTTGCCAGGGACTTTGGCGACAATGTCCATGAGCTCGTCGCGCTCCGGCGTCAGCCCCATCTTGTCCGGGCTCCTCTCGTTCTTGAAGCCCTCGTCGGGGCTCGCCCAGCTGTAGCCCTTCCAGGCGCCCAGCGCCGGCCACATCTTCTGCTCCACCAGCGCCTTGAGCTTCTCGTACCTCGCGGTCGCCGCCGGCGCCGCCGCCTCGCCGCCCGCCGCGAGCCCCTCGAGCACGTCGTTCCAGGCCGCCACGGTCTGCTCGAGCTCGGCCGTGTTCTTCACGCCCATGACGCTGCCGCCGACGCGCAGGCCGCCCCGGCCGGGCAGCTGGACGCCGAGGCCGGCCGACGCGCCGACGCGGGCGTACTCCTCCATCGACCAGTGGAGGGCGACGGTCTCCAGCCGCTCGCCCGCCTCGCCCGCGATCGCGGAGAGCCGCCTGCAGGCCGCGCGCAGGTCGTCCGGCGCCGGGTGCCACGAGCCGATGACGCCGGCCTTGCCCTCGCCGGCCTCCGAGCTCGGGGGGATGCCGGTCGACGTGAGCAGGCCCATGCCCAGCATGCTGGCGTTGAGGACGACCTGCACGCCGGCGTCCCTGAACCTCCGCAGGGGGCTCTGGTCGTCGCCGGCCTCGGGCAGGCCCAGGGTGGGGTTCTGGATGGTGAAGTGGCCGTAGCTGAGGACGGCGTCGAGCGGCTCGCCGGTCTCGGCCAGGACCGCCTCGGCGAGCGCGCAGAGCACGCGGACGGGGAACCCGCTGATGCCGACGTAGCGGATCCTGCCCTCGTCGCGCAGGCGGCGCAGCGCCCCGACGGCGGCGAGGACCTCGGCGGGGGACACGAACTCGACGTCGTGCATGTACACGAGGTCGAGGTAGGCGGTGTTGAGGCGCGCGAGGGAGCGGAGGACGGAGTGGCGCACGTAGGCCGGCGAGTAGTCGAACTCGTCGCCGGCGATGCGGCCGGCCTTGGTCACCAGGACGTAGGCCTCGCGGGGCAGGCCGGTGGCGGCGGTGTGGGCGGCCAGCGCGTCGCCGAGCAGGACCTCCGAGGGGCCGTAGTACGGCGACGTGTCGAAGCCGTTGACGCCGAGCTCCAGCGCGCGCGAGACGATCTGCCGGTACGGCATCTGCAGGGGGTCCTTGACGTGCTGCGTGTTGAACGTCGCCGTGCCCAGAAACAGCGGCGGGAGGACTGAGGCGACGGGCGGCCGGGAGGCCGGGTTGTGGCTTGTTGTTGTGGCGGCCATGGCTTCACAAGGGTTGGGGTTGGGGTAGGGGGGGAGGAGGAAAATGTTAATTTAATTTTGACAAAGACAAGACAAGAAGAGAAGAGAGAGAGAGAGAGATGGTTCGATGATGGGGCTGCTTGAGATTGACAGAGGGGAAGGATGTAAAGTCTCGGGAAACGCGTAGCCTTATGATGTATGTGGAAAAAGGGTTCAGGTGTTTGCTCGTTGAGATATTGGAGGATCGTAGCAGGACCGGGGCCCAGGAGTATGGTCTAAAAAGCCAGAACCGGGGTCTCTTGGGCTTCTCGAGCAAGGAGCATCAACTTGGTTTGAAGCATGGCCGGTGTTCTGGACAGCTCTTACGGCACACCCCCTCCCCTCCCCTCCCCCCCCATCTCTCTCTGCCGTGGCGCCGTGGGTACCGCAACCATGGACTCCGCTGACTATAACTTGATAACTACGAGGGACCCTGTTCAATCGCCTCAGGCCACTCATCTCGTCAATACTTGGTATAATACTTGGGAATCTGTGTTGCGTGCGTGGGGGGTGCGATATATGGGCGCATCCAGCCAAGACTTTGTTGGACGTCGATACCGAAGCCCATGGGCCGATCGCACGCGAGTTTCCAGCCCCCCCCCCCCCCAAAAAAAACTGCCACAAACCTCGACGAGTGTGGGCGGCAGTTGTGAAAACGGGTGCTTGCTATGCTATGCCATGCTATGCTCTTCCCAGGACGGGCCGCGACCCTTACACCGCAATCATCCTCCTCCTCCTCCCACCGGCCCTCGCCGGTGTGGGGGGCATACGTGGCGGGGCTCCATGCGTTCATGCATCCATGTCCATCTGAGACTTACCGTTTCAAGCCGCGGATCCTTGACTCGTTCGACCAGCGTCGGCAGCGCAGAACAGGACAGCACAGCACAGACTGAGAGCAGAGCAGAGCAGAGAGAGGGGGGGGGGCTGGCCGTCGGTCCGGAAGCCAGCAGAGTGGTGCCATCATCCACTACGGACGCTAAACTGGTATTGTAATATAATCCGTTCCTAGTCTCAAATATTCTCTCAGAACGACGGCGTTTTCGGAGTCGTCGTAGTCCACTTCCTGCCCCCCCCCCCCCAAAAAAGTTTCCTCAAAAAGGCTTCCATCGTGGTAGAGTCGCTTTCCTTTTTCCCCCTTTTGTGCTAGAGAGAACTCGCCCGAAACCGCATCGCTTTTAAGACTGCCCCCCCATCTCGCTGGCTCGAGAATGTCTCCCGTTGCGTCGCTCGACCCGCGCGTGCGCGGCATCATCGACGCCGCCGCCGCCGAGGACGGCATACCCTTCCGGGCCAAGACGGCGCACTTCCACACCACGTGGGCGCGCACCTTTGCCTCGATGCCGGAGCTCTACATCCGGCCCGAGTCGCAGCAGGAGGTCGAGAAGGTCGTCCGGCTCGCCCGCCGGTGTCGGCGGCGCCTCACCACCGTCGGCCACGCCCACTCGCCCTCGGACCTGACGTGCACGAGTAACTGGCTGGTCAGCCTCGACGGGTTCAAGAACGTCTTGTCTGTCGACAGTAAGCACAGACGCACCCATCCCCCCACGTTGCGGCCGCGCGTAATCATTGCCACATGCTAATGTCCCCTATTCCCCAGAAGAGACGGGACTGGTTGTCATGCAGGCCGGCATCCGCCTCTGGCAGCTGACAGAAGAGCTGAACAAGCACGGCCTCTCGTTCCCCGTGCTGGGAAGCGTCAACGAGCAGAGCATCGCCGGCGTCATCAGCACGGGCACCCGGGGCAGCACCCTGAAGTACGGCCTGCTCTCCGAGTCCGTCGCGTCTCTCAAGATCGTCCTGGCCAGCGGCGAGACGGTGGCGTGCTCCCCCGCCGAGAACACGGACCTCTTCCGCGGCGCGCTGCTGTCGCTCGGGGCCCTCGGCATCATCACCGAGGTCAGCTTCCGGGCCGTGCCGGCCTTCAGCCTCAAGTGGCAGCAGACCATCCAGGCGGACAGCGTCATGCTCGACTGCTGGAAGCAGGACAACAAGCTGTGGACCCAGTCCGACTTTGTCCGCGTGTGGTGGCTGCCGTACACGAGGCGAGCCGTGGTCTGGAGGGCCGACGTCGTCACCAAGGAGGACCTCGAGTCCGGCCGGGAGGAGAACCGAGACCCGCCGGTCGGCTACTACGACGGGTCCCTCGGCTATCACATATACCACAACCTCCTTTACCTGTCACGTTTCGTGCCGCGCATCCTGCCCTGGGTCGAGTGGTAAGTCGAAGGAACCCCCTCCCCTTCTCCCCTCCCGCGCATCTGGCCGAAGAATCGTAAGCTGACACTACTGCCCCTCAGGTTCGTGTTTGGAATGCAGTACGGCTTCAAGGACGGGTACAAGTCGACGGCGGTCCAGCCCATGGACAAGGCGCTGTGGATGAACTGCCTGTACAGCCAGTACGTCAACGAGTGGGCCATCCCGCTCCACCGCGGGCCCGAGGCGCTGATGCGGCTCGGGTCCTGGCTCAACCGGCTGCGGCCGGGCGACCGCTACTACGTCGACCACGGCATCCCCTACTCGGCCGAGGGCCTCTACGTCCACTCGCCGGTCGAGGTGCGCGTCTGCGACGCGACCGTCCACACGAGCGCCGAGCGGGGCAACCGGCCGTTCCTCGACAGCACCGTCAAGGACGGGCCGACGCTGAACCTCAACGCCACCATGTACCGCCCCTACGACCTCGACCCCCCGGGCCTGCGGCGCTGGTTCCAGGGCTTCGAGTGGCTGATGCGCGACCTGGGCGGCAGGCCGCACTGGGCCAAGAACTTTGACGTGACGAGCGACGAGTTCGCCGAGTGGTACGGCGAGGACATGGCGCGCTGGCGCCGGGTGCGCGACGAGGCCGACCCCGACGGCCTCTTCGTCGGCCCCTGGCACCGCCAGCACGTCCTGGACCCCGCCGCCGGGCCCCTCCCGCTCGAGGAGGTCGAGAAGACGAGGCACGACGCCGGCAGGGGGGTCACCGTGTACGGCGCCCGTGCGCCGCTCGACGACGGCGTCGAGGCGGCAGAGAAGGCGTGAGATTGCGCAGTAATGCCACAAACCATGGAAACATTTTTTTATTTCTCCCCCTTGTTACACAGCCAGTCTTGTTAGATTAGATGTACAGTGAATGGCGCAGGCACACAGTTAGACAATCGACTAGCATCATGCATGCCTCTTTGACTTGATCCAAAACATTGCAAATTTCCAGCAGGAGGGGGGGAGGGGGGGGGGGGGGGGAGAGGGGGCAATAATCAAAAGCCCCGGAGCCGCGGTGGCATTGATCGCGGGGCGGGAGGGATTGATGACAACTCGTCGGCAGATATATGAAGATGCGCCGATCTTGACCTATCGACGGCTCGGAATACGACGAATCTGGCTAGCACGCCCTCTTGGTGTTTGCTTTTTTCTTTTATTTTCTTTCTTTCTTTCTTTCTTCCTTTCTTTCCCTCCCCCCGCCCCCGATGCTTGCAAGTTGCAGCCACACGAAAGGTCCCCCGAATCTTGGAGCCTTTCCCTCTTTCGGGCCCTGGCGCAAACACGTTACAGTTTAACCCCCACGGGACATGCAGGTCGGAGGGGGGGGGGGGGGTTACATCTTCCTCGCTAACGGAAGCGCCAATGTCAAGAGCCGCCGCAGGAATAGCTACGAAAATAAAGAAAGAAAAACCAAAAAAAAATTAAAAAAAATAGACCATCTTGGCGAAATGATACATACCAGCGGCTCACACTGACCAAAACAAACCACGGAGTAGTATGTCGCAAACGGCGGTAGCTCCAACACGCCCCCTGTGTTTTCCTCCTGATGATGTTCGCACCCTCCCCGTGTTCCAGTCGCTGGGCAAGCTAGGCTTCGAGAAGGCGGCCGTGGAACAAAGGTAAGAAGAAAAAAAAAAAAGTTGACGGTGATCATAACAGTAGACGAGCCATCATAGCAAATGGTTGATAATGGTGCTGACAATATGTGATACCGACCTCAAGAATAGCAGATAACGGTTGTAACACAAGGAAACAAACTGAGACGAGTCGAGGCGACATGGGGAAGCTTGCTTACTTACTCACGGGACGGCCGTCATGACCCCCCCCCCCCCCCACGTCCTCTGAGAGCCAATGATGTCGAAGGGGGGAGGCGGGTGGACGGCAATCACTCGTGTTTGATGCATGCGCAGAATCAATGCAGCTCGTACGTTGCTGAGGTAGCACCAAGTCACGCAACGCCCATACCGATGACACCTCGTCGTCGTAGGGCTGCTATTAGATTTAGAGGCTATAATGGTGCAGAGGCAACCCCAGCCGCGGGCTAGACGTCCAGGAGCTATATGTAATTGTTTGTCGTCTGCACCGTCTGAGTCGTACAGGTGGCACCCGTACATGCAAGCGACACACACACACACTCTCATGTACACACACACACACACATGTACACAATAGACATTGTGTTAAGCTTAATACAATCACAAGGGACATGAGTCGTCTGCATTTCGATGCCACGGCCACGCCGGGGCAGGCTCACTGAGCTCGCGAAGCAAGACATGTCAACGAACGTCAAGCGTCAAGTTGTATCCACGTCTGTTTCTGGGGTTTTCCCGATATGCCCCTTCGCTCTGCGGACGCAGTCGTCGGCAGCGCGGTGTTTGTTGCCGATTGAGGTTCTATCCACTGGCTCTTTGGGCGAGATCCTCTCATATTTCCGTCGGGGAGTGAGCGAGAACTCTAATTGATTGCTGCTGCTGGGGGGGTAGGGTAGATTGGGTTGAGACACCATCTGCGTGAAGATCCGGCTGCTGGTTGCCGATTTTTTGCACGTTGTTACCAAGGGCCTGTCGCAGCCCCCCCTCCCCCCAATAGTGTCCACCAACAAATAAATCCCTTAATGGCAGGCCGAAATGATATTACTCGACCGTTTGCACAGGAACAACGGGCGAGAATTGCTCGGTAGCGAGCGGGCTTGCGCGCGTTGCTTGGCGATAACGGACCGACTCGATGACTGGAAGTCGGATCCGATGAGATGGTACGAGCTCACCTCCCCTGCGCGCGGCGCCTACTTTGCCCTAATCGCGCCAGCTTGTGCAATACAGGTGGGAGGAGATGGTATACGACGTATAGACGTGCCAGAGAACCTATGGAAACGGGTCGAACCCAATGACAGACTCGGGCTAACACGCTTCGTGAGAATCCCCCGTCACGTCGGGTCAGGATGTATGCCATGGAAGAAGGAAGGGAGGCTTGCTGATCGCTCCATAATTCTGGATCCCTCAGGGTATAGTTATCTATCTCGAATAATCAAGGCGAGCCTCGAGCATGTGAGGCTGGTTTCAGCCGCGCAGAGAGAGCCGCTGGCAGCGGCGGCGGCGGCGCGAGTCGAGATCGGAGAAAGCCGGCGCGCGCGCGCGCGCGCACAACGTGGCCGCCACACCGTTACACATGCCACTCAAAGCATTGATCATGTTTGGCGAGAACGCGATGGACGTTTCGGACGGCAGACGGCCTCGGTTCCTTTGTCATTCCACACATGGCGAACACAACCCCCCTTTCCCCTTCCCCTCCCATGGCGTCTTCGGTTGCAAACTTGCCACAAACGGACGGAGAGCCAGGGATCGAGAAAGAGACGGGCATAAAAAGGCGGGTAGGTGGCATTGGCGTGGTAACACTTATAACAGAGAGGGCTGTGTCTGCTGCGGAAAAATAAAAAAATGCAACCGACTTGACTGGTGGACAGCGTCGGAATTGCTGGCGATCGAGCGTGATCTACGATGCAAGATTGGTACGAGGCCCCCCAAGAAGGTTCGTCCGCACGAATACCATGCAGTCGGGTACTTCGGATAAACACGCTGATGAACCAAAAAAAGACGGTCAGAAATTAACGTTGTGTGTTTTCTAGCCAAGACCTGCCAAGGCGCAACGATGAGGATCGCAGTCGGAGGGGGGGGGGGGGGTATATGTGGCGTGTGTCTGTACATAGCATAACTAACTAGTAGTAGTAGTATTATGTTATGTGTGAGTGTGTGTGAGTGTGAGTGAGTCTCCAAGGCTGTGGGATACACCACACCACACCACACCACGCCACACCACACCCACGACAACTGCCGACATCAACAAGAGTGCCCAGCTGAAGCTTGGCACTTTGTGTGACTCTCGGGGTGCATCGAGGGTTCCCTGCTGCCAGGTCCAGGTCCAGGCCAGGACACACGGCTCCTCCCGACCAGAAGGTCGGGTCCCGCCAAGTCCAGTCTTCCTCCTCCTCCTCCTCCTCCTCCTCCTCCTCCTCCTTCTCCTCCAACAAGAAGTCCTAGACAATGTGGGTAGACCCTTAGACTCGGGTCGACCTGCTCAGAACGGCATCTGATCGACGGCAGGAGCAACAAGGGCATGAAACCGGCCCCTAGCCGACTCCCTACGCGCGAAGCTTACGCGCTAATCGAGTCGTATTGCATGTGGCCCCCCATCTATACCACCGTACAGAGTACACACACGTCGTATGTGGCTGGTGAGCAAACCACGGTACTTGGCTCCCTGGGCATTCGTCCATTGATTGGGCAAAGCTATCCACCATGGCATAGCCCAAACGAACGACATCATCGCTCTCTCTCTCTCTCTCTCTCTCTCACACACACACACATACACCACACGTGTGCTCCTCAGTGGTTGTGAGCTCTGGGTCCGCCCACATCCTGCCCCTCCTCCTCCTCCTCCTCCCACATCCGCGTATGCACATCCACTTGGCGCCAAACCGGGCTCCAGTGCGCAGTTTCGTCACCGTCGACGCGTCTCCCGCCGTTGGTGCAGCCGCTCCCGAGTTTAGTTCCCCATGCCGGCTAGTTAGCCCGACGGATCGAGGCAGAACCCGTTTCAGGCACCGTGCATAATCGCGCCCTACTACTAGGCCTAGGACGAGAGCAGCGCGGACAATGCCACGGAGCTACAGTAGCTGTCAACATGGGGCGGGCTTGGACGGTATCATCAGTAAGTACACCCCAGCCAGTCGCCGTCCTCCGTCGTCGATCGTCATGATCAGCCACACACCCGCGCGCTTGTCCAGCGTCTTCTCTCGTAAATCTACTACACGCGGTCCCTCTTGGCAAGCCGCAGTATGTATGCATGCGTCTACACCAGCATCCCGGATACATGCTCTATTGCCCAATATCCAAAATAGGCCGAGGCAGGCGTCGGGAATTGATGAGGATTTAAAGTTTGCACCAATCTTGTCGAGTTTTGGGGTGCCTACGGACGGGGGCTCTCTCTTCTTTGTTCGTCTGCTCGCCCTGCGCGAGACGGAGATGAAGGCGGTTTGGGAGATATGGGCCAAGACCGCCCGTTTGCCCCCCGTGCCCGCGTCGCAGGGGACGGCAAATATTATCCAGAATATTCAAGCCCGGCTGCCAGGGCGCTTCCCACATCGTCACCCCTGCCGGCACAGCTTAACCTCGTACCTGACAGATGGAGCCGTCCGCTTAGCCTGCCGAGACAGCTCTCGATCGCAACATCGCGGACTAGATCCGGCAGCTGGCGCCGCTGGTTCGCCCTGCCTCATTCAAAAGAATGTTGCTTGTGTGCCGGATGCATATCCCTCCCCCCCCC
>MU846399.1:0-10412 GCA_030867225.1 Colletotrichum caudatum
AGATATATTAATCTTCTTACTTTATTATATATAATACTTAAATACCTTAGTTATAAGTATTATATATAAGTATAAAAAGCTATAAGAAGAGTAGGGGTATAATGGCCCAGATATAGGGGTGGCCTGCAAGTAGGGTGGGGTAGTTATGGAGAAGGAGGTTATCTTACAAAGTTCAAAGTCAAAACAATAAGTATCCGAGGCTTGAGTGAGCAGCGTTAACAGTGAGTAGCTGCGCTACCCAGTTGCTTGCCTGCAAAGTATGGCCTGGGCTGGTGGTGTGTAAGTTGAAGCCTCTGACGGATCTACTTGAGCCAGCATTCTTCCCCGTGTAGATGCCGCTGACCTAACGGCGGGGAGACAGCGATAGGCGCTATCCGTAGTGGGGGAACGTATACCTGATCAGGTACATGAGAAGGTACTTGACAAGATACGTACCTCCGTCAAAGGCTCCTTCCTCCTCCTTCTCCTTTGCACTTGCAGGTCTGTTCCTTCCGTTGCATGAACGACTCGGACGTATACGTGGAACCATTTTTGCCTCCAAGGCTAATTAACATTGACCCGTTCATCCTCGTCCCACAATCCTTCAATCCACCGACTCTCATGCCTTGACGGCCATCGTGCCGGGAGAGAGCACGGCATCACGTAGCAAAGCACGCCAAGCTGCAGTACGGCAATCCTACTTCACGGAGTCGACGTTGCTCCTTGCATGATGGTGCCGGCACCTCAGTCCAGAAGGACTGCGACGCATGTGTCGATCGTCATCACTTCCCCTTCTCTCAGACAAGCAACACTGACGATCTCGTCCGGCACAGACTGCGGAGCGTCCCAAGATGAGACCAACTCCTCTCTCATCCATCAGGCCACCCCTCTTCGTTAGCACAACGCCTGTTGTACTGCTTCGTCCACTCGGTGTGCGTAACGCCTCTTTGGTCTGTGGCTTGGATGCATCAGTCATATGCTCGAACGGGTGATGCAAGGTGAAAGGTCCGAGTAACTACTCCAAGCATATCACTGGGATACCCTAGCGAGCGTGTCGAATTTCGCCGTGTTTGACGCACGTAAGCACGAACTCCCTGGCAACAGTCAAGGGAAAAACCGCTTGACAGAGACTGGACCCCGACTGTTTGTGTCTCCTCTTCGCTGGTCCCTGTCCCCATGCGGGACCGGTCACCTACGGACGCTGATGAGGACCAACCTACCTCATCCCGCGCAACCTTGACACTCTCGAACCGAAGTCCCTGACCGGACTTATACCACATTACATGACAAACCCTTCGACGTCTTCCCTGCATACTGGCGACTCGCCTACCAACAGCACTCTTAGCCCATCATCAGCGGGCCCGACAACAAGATCAACGTCTTGAGCAGGAGTAGTAACTAGGGGCGCACTGTAACGCCCAAAGAAAGAAGCGGTCTTGTTGCGAGTCCGAGATATGCTCTTACCGTCGATTCTGTCTCTCTGACCAGAATGTTCGCCCCTCCCAACGCCGGGCTGCCGCCCAGTTATCACTCTGTTGCCAACTCCTCTCTGATGGGCAGTTTTAGCGACGACGGGTT
This sequence comes from Colletotrichum caudatum, assembly GCA_030867225.1. Lineage (NCBI taxonomy): Eukaryota > Fungi > Ascomycota > Sordariomycetes > Glomerellales > Glomerellaceae > Colletotrichum > Colletotrichum caudatum. The sequence continues at coordinate 1,558 of MU846399.1, forward strand.
CAATGCTGAACCCCCCGAGTATGACTGGGAAATGGCCATCGATGTAGGGAATTTTGTAGAGGAGGAACAGCTCCCGACGCAGGCGACAAGCACTCCCCAGGATCAACTCTCCGGCCCCTCCCGGGAGCCCCCGCGACGCGCTCATTACTACCGCGGTATTAGCGCCGAGATCATGGCCGACTTTGAGTTTCCCACGCCGGCACTCAACGCGACTCCCTCAGCGACAGGGACGGCGGTTTCGTTTGCCTCGTCTCCGCCGCGGCAAAGGGGCTATCTCCTCCCCACGCCGGCGTCTATTCTTGCCGACATCGATATCGCGCCCTTCTCGCCGCAGAACACGGGTGGCAGTACCAGCACCGCCGCGAGCACGCCGCCCATGCAATCGCCTGATGCAAGGCCCAGGTCCAACTCGAGACTGTCTTTGGCCTCAAACAACCCATACATGGCTCTCCTCGAGCAGAAGGAGCAGGCCATGACCGTCGCCTTTTTGCGCAGCCAGGACTCGGGTTCCGGGTCCCGCTCCGCTGATCTCGGAGCGGATGACTTCAGGTATTCAAGTTCCCCTTAGCCTAGAACAAAACCGGATTTTCCTTCTTCCCATGCATTCTGTCTCGTGGGAACTGTGGCCATCACATGCATCCATCCTTAGAGGTGTTTCGTTTTTATGGAGGCTAATGAGGAGTAGCTTCGGCCAAAGATATCACAAGGCAACAGACACCACGGATGTCGTTGTTACCCGACAGAGAGTTCCGTTCAATGACCTTGGAGGTTCGAGGGAATGCCCCATTTGTGCCGAGACAAGAGGTCCATCTTCTTTCCCTATCCTGAGTATTACGGCCACATGTACGCACCCACCCGAGGCGTGCTTAGAGTGTTTGCAGATGTCCATCAAATCAGACTTCAACAGTAAGTTATGGACAGACATTCGATGCCCAGAGTGCCGCGATCTTCTTGAATACGTCGACATCCAGAAGTACGCCGATGAGGAGACTTTTGCCCGGTACGTCTCCCAGAGTTCCTCTTCTCAAAAGCGAGAATCGTCTTCTGACTGTCATCAGGTACGAGGCTCTGGCCCTCCGAGCAGCCATGGCCGAAGCCGACAGGTTTATCTGGTGCACTGCGAACTGCGGCTCCGGTCAGCTCCACGACGTGGACGAAGGTCAGCCCACGGTGACCTGCTTACACTGCGGCCAGCGCTCCTGCTTCACCCACAACGTCGTGTGGCACGAAAACCTCTCCTGCGAGGAATATGACGCGCTGCTGCGAGACCCCGAGAACTTTCGCTCCCGCATCGAGATGGAGTACGACGAGCTGGAGTCGGCACGACAGGTGCTGGAAGACGCCGACCGCGTCGTGGCTCAGGGCCTCATGGCGGAGCAGCAGGCCGAGGTACACGAGCGGGAGAGCAAGGAACGGGACGAAAAGGAAAGGGCACGCAAGGCGGTGGCCCTGGCCAGGAAGGTCGCAGCCCGGCGCAAAGCCGAAGAAGAGCAGAGTCGGGTGACCGTGGACCAAACGACGAAACCGTGTCCTGGATGTGGTTGGGCCATTGAGAAGAACTCTGGCTGGTAAGTTTCTTTCCGAGAGATGTGTCTTGAACGAATTCATATACGCTGACGGTCATCCAACAGCTCGCACATGACATGTAAGTAAACACTCCATTCCTTTTTGCGTACTTGGCTCGTTTCTATCCCTGGAATCGTACTACCCTGTGACCTTCCCCAAACCCAAGCCAACATCATTATAGGCATCAAGTGCCGCCACGAGTTCTGCTGGGGCTGTTACACCACTTGGGAACAGACGCACAGCGTTCGATGCCGGGGTATTCCGCCTCTAGTGTAGTCGACAGCCAGCCAGAGCGAGACCCCTCCCGTGTCTAGCGAGGGCAGGGGAACAAGGAGTGTCTGGCTGGGACGAACGAGTCCCAGGTTCGAGATCTTGACGAGGTCTGCTGCGAGTGCGAGGCGGATCGCGAGCGTATCTTGCTGCTTGAGGATGGCACACACAGCGTGCCGCCTCCATCCGAAACAACCTTTCGGGCTGAACACCAACACCGCAAGGGGCTCCCAAGCGCGTTATGGAACGTGGCGGAAAGATACTAGGTCGTATAATGAGATATGATCATTGGACGAGAGGACGGGTACAATACCTCGCATTTGCACAGCGTGGGATGAGCAACCTGAAGCAGTCTGTACTCTGCGTTGGCGGACATGAAATGATTCTAACCAGATTGAATTACGGTGGCCCTGTGTGGCCGGGCAGCGTTGTGATATTTGGCTTTCTTTCTGCGAGGGTGCTGAGGTCTTGATATTGTGTATGTACAGCCGGGGTGGGAAGGGATTATTCACAAGCCGAACCAGGAATGAGAAAGGAAAGTGTAACATTAAAGTCGTTCGATAGCCGGGCCCAGTCCTGCGCCAGATCCAGTGTGTAGCCGTGCGTTCTACATATGTACAAATTGCAGGTTTCTCTGTAAATCCATGAAATCATGCTGATGACACCCCCTCTCCCCCAATTTCCTTTATCCCACCCGAGCCTCTTACGGGGGCCCTTTATAATGCTGCGCGCGGGTTCATGTTTCTTTCCTCGACCCGCGCCCTCGAAAGCAACGCACCCTCCCCTCCCTCCCTTCCCTGCCCGGCAACCGCCGGCCGCTGCGACTTTTCATCTGTTTGTTCATCGCTGGCTTACGCGGCCGTCAACTCAGCGATGCGCCTCTCGATCTCGGGCACCTGGCGCAGCAGGACCTCGAGGTCCTCCTTCTCGTCCTCGAGCTTGAGGCGGCGGTCGGCGTCGAGCTTGGTGAAGACGTAGTTGCCCTGGCCGTCGAACTGGAGGATGTGGCTGTGGTACTTCCACAGGCTGCGGCGGTGGCTGACGGTCATGAGGGTGATGCCGAGGGCCTTTGCGTTGTCGTACATGACCTTCTCCGTCTCGAGGGTGACGCTCGAGGTGCACTCGTCGAGGATGGCGTAGCGGGGGCGGTGGTAGAAGAGGCGGGCCATGGCGACGCGCTGCTGCAGGCCGCCCGAGAGGACGTCGCGCCACTCGGCCTCGGCGTCCCAGCCGGCGTCGTAGAGCCCGGGGAGGTGCTCGAGGCCGAGGGGGGTGAGGATAGAGAGGAGGTCGGCGTCGGTGACGCCCTTGGCGCGCATCTGGCGTAGGGAGTCGGGGTAGGTGATTTGCGTGCGGAGGGATCCGCGGGAGAGGTAGGGCCGCTGCGGGATGTAAAAGATGTCGGTGAAGGGCGGCTTGTAGACGGTGCCGCCGTAGACGGGCCAGAGGCCGCCCAGGATGCGGAAGAGGGACGACTTGCCGCAGCCGTTGGGGCCGACGACGAGGAGGTGATCGCCCTGCTTGAGGGAGAAGGAGAGGGCCTTGAGGAGGACGTCGCCGTTGGGAGAGATGATGGGGCTTGCTCAGGTCAGCTTCTTCTTCTTCTTCCACGAGAGGTGTGTGTAACGGGGGGGGTTGCGGGCACTTACACGTTGATAAACTCAATGTCCTTGCTCTCGACGACGGTACCGCGGCCCTTGAGGACGGCCTCATTGTTCTCGGTCCCCGAGCTGGAGACGAGCTTCTTCTCGAAGCGGCCGGCGCGGATGTCATTCATGACCTCGAGGAGGGAGTCCACGCGCGACGTGTAGCCCGCCAGCTCCATGATCTCGCGGTACGAGAACATGATGCGGCCGAAGGCGTCGGACGCGGACAGCAGCATGCGGCGGTTCGTAACGAAGCTCTCGGTGCGGTCGCCCATGTTCATGGAGATGTGGCCGGGCATCTTGACGAAGACGGGGACGGAGCAGAGCAGCAGGCCGAGGGCGCCCCAGAAGTACTTGATGACGAAGTCCTCCATGAAGCCGTGGTAGAAGCGGCGCCGGAGGATGTAGTTGACGTGCTTGATGAGGGTGAAGTAGCCCTTGTCGAGGGTGTCCTTTTCGGCCTCGTGGCCGTGGTAGAGCGCGACCTCTTCCGAGTGGTCAATCAGACGCGAGTGCTGAAAGCGGAACTCGCCCTCGAGACGGGCCTCGTCGGCGACGTATTTGCCGAACGGCGGCGTGAGTGCGCGCATGACGTTGGCGGAGAGCTGGACAAGGAGAGCCATGGTGACGACGCCCTCGCCGCCGACGCTGCGGGATAGCGAATGGGTATAGATTGTCTGACTAAGGGTTAGGGATTGGGCACGAGAGAAATAGAGAGAAGAGATGGAAGGGGAGGGAGTCGGTTACCATGTCTAGAATCGGCTTCGCCAGGTTGCTGTAGAGCTCGGCTAAGCTGTTGGAGAACTTGGCGACGTCGACGGCGATCAATTGGTCGGGATTATTTATCCGGTCGTCGAGGGCGGAGATGCCGTAGAAGGTCAATTTGGAGAGGTACTTGTCGTGGATGTGCTGCGTCAAGCGTGTCCGGTACTTGAGCGACAGCTCTGCTTGGTGGTAGGAAAGCTGCGTCGCCGTGTTAGCAATCGTCGTCATCTTGGGGCGGCGGCCGAGAAGCGTCGTGGTACAAACCATTGAGTTCGTAAACGTCGCGGGGATGGCGATCAGCATCCACCACACGATCTGCGTCAGGAACTCCCTCCCGTTACCCTTGACCAGGCTCTTGACGATGGCGCCGTCCATGGCGGCGACCTTGAGACTGATCAGGGTCCTCACGACCAGGAAGAAAGAGTGACTGATGAGCAGGCGCGCCTCCTTGGTCCTCCACCCGGGTATGACGATCCTGAGCAGGCGCATCAGCGAGCGGAAGAAGTCGCGGTTCAGCTCGACCTTTTTGCGCTTCTTGGTGACGTCCTCGTCCGACACGGCGACGGTGGCGCGGGACTCGCGGGCGGCGGCCTCGCGCGCCGACGCGGCCTTTTGTTCCGAGATGGCGTGGCGGATGCGGTTCGCGAGGGCGACGAAGAGGGTGATCCAGACGGCGCGGGAGATGCGCGAGCGGTTGGAGAGGTAGAGCTGGGTCAGCTGGAGGACGAGGTTTGTGATGGTGCGGTGCGAGGGAATCCCGATTAGGGACACTTTGGATTGAGCGGCCATCGCGGACGATGCGTTGCGCACCCGCCAAGGGTACTTCTTGGGCTAGGGATACCGGGGGTTCGATGGGCGAGGATGGGGGGATGTTGTCGCGGGATGGTTCGTCGTCGACAAGACACGCCTCGTCTCGTCACTAGAAGCTTATAGTTGGGTGGGGGGTGGGCAATGAACCTCGGCGTCTCGGATCGAGTCGTTCGACGGTTAGATATCGCGGAGACTGGAAGGGAGAGAGAGAGGGAGGAAGCGGGGGTTAATGGGATTATTCGGCGTCGGTGAGAAGGAGGAAGAGGATGTCGCCAACGGCCATGGCTGGGGGTCACACGTTCCTTCGGACGATGCTTTCGGTCTTTGTTGGTTGGCTCCTTCCAGCAGACTAGACGGGTACGTAGGTAGGCAGGTAGGGTAATACTACGTATGAGTCGGGGGCTCGGGTCTTTGTTTAGTTCGGTTAGCACTCCCTGCGGACTGGAACCCTTTTCCCCAGTATGGATCACTGCCCTCGGTGTCCCTCGGCTCCCCCAGAGTACGCACTGGAGAAAGGGCGGCCCCACAGAGGGACCAGGCGTGATTGGCGAACCCCGGAAATGGGCGGGCATCTGGGTCCGCCGTTCCCATGTGAATCGGATGCCGATGGCATGTGATCTGCTCCCATGTGTGGCTGCCTGAGGCGCCAGGCTATCCTCAGCCACCGGCTCTCGTGTGGCTTGACCCTGCGGGAAATTCAAGCCACCACCAGCCACACCGCGGGGCAACCATGATAGAACTTTTTTTCTTTTTTCTTCTCCATTTCCCCCCTCCCCCCCTGCGTCCACCCCGCCTAACTTTCCGCCCAAGAGTGAGTGACTCTATCGCCACATCCCAATAAAGTGAGTCGAACACATACACATCCGATCAGAACAAAAAAACACGACAGTCGCGAAGAAGAGAACACCTGCTACAATGTCCGACGACAACGTCTCCATTTACGACGAGATCGAGATCGAGGACATGACCTACGACGAGGACATGCAGATCTACCACTACCCCTGCCCCTGCGGCGACAAGTTCCAGATCGCGCTGGCCGATCTGCGCGACGACGAGGAGATTGCCGTATGTCCCAGCTGCAGCCTCATGATCCGCGTCATCTTTGACAAGGTACCGTTTTTTTCCGGATGGCTTCCCCCCCTCCCCCTCCTTCCAACGTCACGCTTTTCCAACACCAAAGATCAAAAAAACACTTTGGACCACGGCGGCATGGCTGACAGAAGAACGCGCGCGCAGGACGATCTACCCAAGGACCCCGAAGACGACCCCGAGCTCGCCGACGAGGCCACCTCCCAGATCCCCGTCGCCGCTTGAAGCATGCCAGGCCGCGGTGACAAATAATATGCAAATCCAGGGCTTGGTGGGAAGCCGCGCTCAAACAAGGAAAAAAAATAAAAAGGAGGGGGGGGCGGCTGCAGACTGCCGTCCCGTTAACAAGTACCGCCCACACTCACCTCTTTCGCTTGTCGCGGAGCGGGCGGCCAACGAGGGGCCGTGTGAGCCCGAAGCACAGCCAGGGCGGGCACACCTCCCGAGCCTACGGTCAACAGGGGGGCGACTTGCTTGTGAGGCACCGCGGTGCGAGGGCTTCGGCCTTGACAGCGCAACCCGAGTCACGCCCCGTCTCCTGAGCCCTCTCTCCTTTTCTTTTCCTGGCGCGAGATGGGAGATTGGGTTGTGCCGCAAGGAAAGATACCCTCTGCAACAATATCTGGACAAGAGCGCGGTCTGGGACGTGGTCGTTGGATATCCAAAGGGGCCCCGCTCCGAGGCGTAATCGCCGCGCCCTCCATATATGGATAGCATCAAACGTTACCTGGACGCATATCGGACACAAGGGGTTGCTGGACTGACCAGCGAGGAATGGAGAAGCTCAATGTCCAGTCTTCGGCAGGCTTCGGCCATGTGTCACATCACACGTTCACAACCGGTCGACACTATGCGACTCGGGTGTTTGAAAAAAGTAGTTATTTGAAATGTTTTATTTTTTTGGATTAGGCAGCAAGCCGAATGCCGCGTCGTTATTAAAGTCATTGAGTATCGTATGCAAGTTTGTCCAACGCCGTCGCTCCAAGCCGTACAGTCATCATACATGTTTGAGGGAGGGGAGGAGGGGGGGAAGAAAGCCCCTCATAGTTCTCGGAACCTCCCCCCCTCATACATCTCATGTTCCCATCGAAATGTCAATATTCTTAATTAAATAAAAAAGCAGGCCGTCTCCCGCTTCGCCCCTCGTCAAGCGTAAAGAAAACAAGCTCATGTTGAGACGCTTTTGGTTCCCTAAATGAGGAAGAAGCTGGCGATGCCGGCGGCGACGAGGCCGACGACAGACCCCTGGACCCTGTCGGCTGCGGCGGTGGGCACGACGACGGGGCCGGAGCTGGTAGCGTTGGGGGTCGAGGTGAAGTAGGTCTGGGTGAAAGTCGCGAGCGTGGCTAGGACCGTGTTAGTCGTCTTGCTGCGTCTGCTTAAAAAAAAAAAAACGTCCGCGTCATGGGGAGGATGAGAACTCACTGTTGGCGGTGGGGAGGACGGCGGTGAGGGTGCTGGCCGACTCGGTGATGGAAGGGAGGGGAACCGGGGTGTCGGTCCCGGGGATGATGATGGGGATGGTAGTGGTGACCGGGGGGTCGTCGATGACGACGGCGGTGGTGGTGGTGAAGCCGGCCGGAACCGTGGTGACGCCGTCGGTGACGACCACGGTGGTGGAGGGCGTGGGCTCCGGGGTGACGGTCACGGTGGTCTCGGGGACGATGGAGGTGACGGTGACCAGCGAGGTGGGCTCGGTGAAGGCGGGAAGGGTGACGGTCGTGGTGATGCCGTCGGTGATGATGATGGTTGTGATCTGGGCGGCGGCGAGGCCGGCGGCGGAGAGGATGGCGAAAGAGCGCATTGTGATTTGTGGCTGGGAGGCTGGGAGCTTTTCGGTTGAGGTGGTCGGAGTAGGGAGGGAGTTCCGGTTATTACTGAGAAGGAAGCAAGCGATTGGGACTCAAAAGCTGAAAGCTGCTGGTTGATTGTTCGGGAGCGAGATTTGGCGAACTGGGTTGCGGGTAATAAGACACGGGGAATCAACAGGACTCGGAGTGGTAGAGGAACCGGGACGAGAGAGGGATATATAATGAGGGACGGCAAGTGAGGGTTTGCGTGACAGGCAATCACCAAGACGTACCACTCACTACGTACGCCTCACGCTGTGCGAGTCGGTGACAGCAGCAATGCCAAGTATTGCGATTTTGCACGACATCATCACGACCAGGGGTGGGATGTAACGGCACCTCTGGGGAGAGAGAGAGAGAGAGAGAGAGGAGGTGTGCTACCTTGGTGCTGTGGGTTTCTGCATATGTGTACAGGGCCTGGGCGAAGCAGGGAAACGCGGCCTTTGGAGAGAGGCCTGGAGGCCTGGAGGCCCATTACGGAGCCCGGTGCGGGAACGACAACATCATGTTGGTCTCTGGCTTCCGTTTCTTTTTTCCTTGCTTGCTTACCGGCCGGTGGCTGCTGGATCTGGACTGGTCGGGAAGACAAGGGGGGGGGGGACAGGGTGTAAGCTGGTGGAAGCTGCCGAACGAGGCGGAACAAGGGGGTTTGTCGTTCGCCGAGCAGGGATGGTTATGGGGAACCGCCTTGACCAAAGTAAGTACCTTGGTTTCCCCCGAGAGACACGGCTCGGAGAGAGCAACGGGCTCCAGAGAAAGAGAAGGCTGGGGATGCGATGGGTTCGATGTCGAGGTTGTGCATAGAGCAATGGCTGGGGATGGCCTCACTTGCAGGCTGCCCCCCCCCCCCCCCCCCCCC
>MU846399.1:10427-29679 GCA_030867225.1 Colletotrichum caudatum
CCCCCCCCTCTCTCTCTGTCTCTCTAGCTAAACCCGTCAATGGCAGCAACAACGGCGGAAAGAAGCAGCACCTCTTGTGAGTCGCAGCACGCCTTGTGTCGTCCCCCCCTACCACCTCGATTTCTTGTTCCATACAGCTGCCATCCCATCTCGCTTGGCAGGTCCGGAACAAGAAAAGAAAAAGACAAAAAAACCCGTCAGGCACAACCCTTGTGACGAGTTGTGACGAACGCCGTAATCATCCCACGGGTTCGCGCCAGAAAAACATCAGGCACCCCCAGGCCGAGTCGTGATCCAAGCTCTTGGGAGGCATTCATCTGTACCTGGCCCAGGGGAGGGGCTTTTCCCCCCAGAGCGACAGGAGCGACAATAGGAAGAATGAGTGACGCCAGCCAGCGGTGCTAAGCTGCCGTGTTCCCGCAAACCTGCAACACGCGGGAGCGTATCTCGTCATTTCGGTCCAGGGTGACGGTGGTGTGGTGGTGGTGGTGGTTGGGGTTACGAAAAACAATGGCAAACAAGTCAACCCAGCCCGAGGAAGGGCGGAATGGAGATTGAGCTGCCAAACTCGGTCGGCCGTCCGACTAGACTCTTTGCCCCGTACCATGGACGGTCGTACCAATCGAGGCCGTGGTCCCGACCAACAAAGGGACCAGTCCTTGTTGCACAGGACGACGAGAGGGGCCAGGATCAAGCAAATTGGCCATACCCGCCGCTTCGCTCAGTTGCGTCATACCTGACGAGAGAAGGGGTGTCCCCCCCCCCCCCCCCAACCAGCCAGCAAGCAAGCACTTCGCATCAGGGGACAAGGTGCAGGCAGGGTGACAACCGAGGCATTAGCCCGCAAGGGGTGCTTAAAGAACAGGAGCATGGTTGGGTTGTTCGGTGGGTGGGGGGAGAAACGTCGATCGAGTCATCGAAAGGTGCGGGAGAAAGAAGCAGAAAAGGCGGCGGCTGCATCGGTTGTCCAGTTTGTTTCGTCCCCCCTCCCCCTTGTGCCTGGATAGTTGGCCGGGTCATTGCATGGAGATCATTCACCCCGCCCTCCTTTTGTTTCCTCGAGCTCTCGAGGGGTGGGGTGGCGAGAGATGTCGCTTCTTTGGCGTGCATCATAACATATCATGTTACTCCAGACCGAGCCAGACCACCCGGCCCGGAGAGAGTGAAGAGAGGTGTGGTCAGTGGTGATGGTGGTGGTGGTGGTGGTGCGAGGCATGGCGATGCAGCGTAAAAGAAAAGAGAGAGGCAGGGACGGGACCAGGGGTTATCGGTCCCAGCCAGGTTTTCCCTTCCTTCCTTCCTCGTCTTCGTCCCAGTACTACTAGCCCGTCGATTCTGTTCGTCACAGCATGGGCCCCACCCAGCCACCTCGTCCCCACCTCAATTGCATCCAATCAGGGATCGGGAGTGTCCCACCAGCCACCGTTCCCCAGACGTTCCTCATGCATTGTTCCGTCTCAAGCCACACCGTCACTGTTCTTCCCGCGAGCAAACACATATCCATCCATCCATGTCTTGGCTTTCTCGATCCCCAAAACAACTCCTCCCTCTCAGGACTCAGTGCACATACACACCCAATTTCCCCACCGTGCCGTTCCTCTCCCGGTTCTTCTCTGCTGGAGAACGAACGAACCTCCGCTGCTCCAGAACCGAACCGCCCCGGCCACGCGTCTCCGCGCCAAGCCCGGCACTGGGAATGCATGTCCCGGCCTCGCTCCTTTGGGCCCCAAGAGATGCATATTCAAGACGCCTCAATGCATTTATCTTGTGCTCTTGAACGGAATTTGAAATCATTGATATCTAAATCTCATCTTGTTCTTTTTTCCCTTTTCGTCTCTGGTCTGGTCAAGCAATAGGTAGGCAGGCAGGCAAATACCCAGATGCCGCTGTTGCCCCTGGGAGAGTCAATTCTTGATTCTGGCCCATCTCCTCCACTGCACCTCATGCCGACTCCACGTTGGCAAACAAAAAGTTGGGGGCGCCCGGCACCGCGCCTTCGGCGTTGGGCGGCAAGTTGTCCTCCACGGCACCGGTGACCAGGTCCGTACCCTTCTTACTGCCCTCCTCCACTGCAATGATCTTCACCTCCACGAGGTTGGCACTGCGCTTGAGACCGTCAATCATGTCCACGAGCACCGCCTTCTCGTCAAACGCCAGCTTGCGCTCCAGCACCGCGCTCGCCGGCTCCCCCAGCTGCAGACGTCTCTTGAGGCCCTGCACGAACGGCATGGCCTTCTTCATCTCCCCCATCTTGGCAATCTTTCCGTTGAGCGCCTTGTCGTCCACCGACTTGGTCTCGGGGTCCCACATCTCCTTGAGCAGGTCGATGTACGCCTGCTGCCACTGCGGGAACTTCTCGCTCATCAGGATCGTGAGCTTCTTGGCCTTCTTGGGGTCGAACGACGTCTCCTTGCCCTTGGCCTTCTTCTTGAGTTGGAGAGACTCGGCAGAGTTGACGTTGGACGCCGTCACCGAAATGTACTTTCTCGCCGCCGTGAGCGCCGCGTCCATCTCGGGGATCTCCGGGAACGTCGCCTGCTGGATCGACGTGGGCTTGTCCAGGATCTCCATCCACACCGACTCGGCCCAGTGAGGCGCAATCACGGCAATGAGCAGACACTGGAGTTCAATGTAGCGCAGTACCAGATCGCGGTGCATCTTGACAGACGCGCAGCTCTCGCGGTAGAAAGAGAGGGCGTTGTTGAAGCTGCCAAATCACGTTAGCGGGGTGGGTGCCGACCACTAGATGCCGTCTAGACTTACTCGTAAAAAGCGGCCTTCAGAGCCAGCTTGTAGGAGGTATCGGCTAAGGAGCATTAGTCTGCTGTGCTGCGGCGTAAATGGGAACAGCATGCTTACCGTATTGCTGCATGGCCTCCTTGGCGATGACGTTCATCTCATTGTTGAAGACCTTGTCAAAAAAGTTCCACTCGCCCGTCCGAAGCTCGCTCTTGTTCTTGACGACATCCTCGCACCATTCTGCCTTCTGTTAGAACAAATCTGACCAGCGCGTCGCAGACACAAAACATACCTCTGAGAGTGTGCAGACGCAGGATGGCCTGGTTGGCAACATCTTCCTCAAAGTTGCTGTCGCCGTTGGTGTCGCCAGCATCGGCCAGACCGATACGGGCGGCATCGGCGCCAAACTTGCGGGCAACGTCCTGCAGCGTCATAAAGTTACCAGTGGACTTGCTCATCTTCTCTCCGTTGAGCATCAAGTGGCCGTTGGTACGGATACCTCTGGGCCAATACTCCGGGGCGAAGATGGCGAGATGGATGTAGAGGAAGAATGTCAAGTGGTTGCCGATGAGATCCTTGCCAGAGCTGCGGAGGTCCAGGGGATAGAAATACTCGAATGAGCGACGCATGCTCTCCAGAGTCTCCTTGGAGATCTTGGACTCGGAGAGGATCTTATCGTCAAGCTCACGGCGGCAGAAGACGTAGTCCCAGACCTCATCAATCATCTGCTCGGGGCCGATGCCACCAGTGCCCTTCTCTTTACCAAAGATATCCTTGTGGAGGTAGGGGGCGATGGTGTAGTACGCCATGTAGATGGTACTGTCACTCAGCGACTCGACGAGGAACTGCGGGTCCCAAGGCAGCTTAGAACCGAGACCGTAGGATCTTGCGCAGGCCCATTGGTTGAGCCAGTTGAGAACGCCCTGGAAAGCGTTCTTGGTCTCGTGGCTGAAGGTGTTCAGGCCCTTGCCGTCCGCGTTCTCGACCCAGTCGAGAGCAGTCTTTTTCCAAGATTCTTCTCCGTAGTCGAGGTACCACTGGTCCATCAGGGCAACGATGCAGTCGTCCGCTGAACGGCTGACAACCTTGCGCTCGGGCTCCGAGTAGACGAACGCCAAACCCTGGTCGATCAGGGACTGGCGAACCTTGGGCTTGGCAGTCTCGACAGCCTCGCCCTTGAACTCGCCAATGTTCATGGTGCCCTTGTAGTATCCCTCAGAATAAGCAGTCTCCTTTGCCTTCTCAAGCTGGACCGTGTCCTTGGGAGAAGCAATCTTGAGCTGCTCGCACAGAGTTTTGGCAATCATGTCTCCGGAAGGAGTGTTGATGATGGATACGATCTCAAGCTCGGCCCACTCCTGCTCAATGGCATAGTAGGCGGCCTTCTTGCGGAGGTCCATAGTCATGACCCAATCGGCAGGACTGTCCGAGGGAACGGACGTGACGACGCCGGTACCTTTCTGGGAGATGTCAGTCGTGCAAGGTAGCAGCGGGTAATTGAACGTACCGTAGGCAGGATGGATTCCATAGGAAGGACACGGACGCCATCCTTGTGGACGGAAAAGGGGGCATGAACGCGAGTGCCAATGAGGGCGGAACCGTCAATGTCGGCGGTCTGGTCGACAACACCGTCCTGGACGAAAAGGCCTTGGTAAGCCATGTTGCGAGCAGCTCTTTGGAAAAGTCAGTTCCCGTCTTGTAAATGCAAGAAACATAAGGTGGGCTTACCGCTGGGTCATGATGTAGTAGTCCTTTTCGGAGGCCTTGAAGACACCGTAGGTGATCTTGGGTGACACGAAAACGGCATTCTGGCCGTACATGGTTTCGGGGCGCAGGGTGGCCGGGACGAGGAAGATGTTGGAATCCTCGGGAAGCTTAGACTTGAGGGCCTCTCCAGCTTTGGGCGCCCACTCGAGGACCTTCATCTTGATTCCGGTATACTCTTGGGGACCAACACCTTTGACAGAGTTAAGTCGTTGAGCAATGTGATGGGAGTCGCATGGTACTTACCTTCACCCTCGGCTCGGTCGTGATCCATACAGGGCTGTCCTTCGGGGGGGTTCAGCAAACAGTTATGATTTCAAGATGCTGGTTTACATACCGTCCTTGATGGAGTAGATAGTGTACCTCTTGCCGAACTTGATCTTGTTCAGTTCTTTGAGGCGGATCATCTGCCAACGAACAAAGGCATCAAAATAGGGGTTGGCCTCGGTCGTGATGAACGATCTGCGCCAATCTTTGCCGGTCAGTCAGTCAGTCATACTTTGATGAGAGCGGAATCCCACGAACCAATCCTGAAACCGAGACTTGTCAGGTCCTCCTGGGCCAAGGGGGGGAAGAATTCAAGCCAGTAGGAAGCGTCGGCAAAGAGGTGAATATCCTTTCTAGGAATGCCCATGGCCTCCATGATTTGGAACTAAGCAGCGATTAGGCACAGTTCTTCAGGAGTCGTAGCAGCCGCGGCATACCTGGTACTTGGCCTTGATCGTCTTGGCATTCGCCTTGCTCTTCTTGGTGGAGAACTTGGTGATATCGTCACGGGCCGCCTTCGCCTCAACGGGCTTGTCGTCAACGAGGGCCTCCTCCTCCTGGTATCCTTCAAAGTCACGTCCGAACATGGCGACCTCATTCTTGAGCTTGTCGGCAACAGCCTTGATGGGCATACCGGTCGCGTGCCATCCCATGGGGAAGAGAGCGCGCTTTCCTTGCATACGAGCGACCTGGACCACACCGTCAGCATTTCTCTTGCAATTCTTGACATGTGGCTTCTCTTACACCAGCAGCGAACTCGACCTTGCTCACGGAGAACAAGTGACCGGCGTGGAGGCGACCGTTCATGTAAGGAAAGGCCATGCAGCCCATCCTATCCTCTTGTCAATATTCTTCCCCTTCACCCTACACGATTGTATCGTACCATTTTGGCTGCTGCTGGCGCAGCTCCTCGGCGGTGATGGAGTGCAGAGGGACTTCCTTCGTGGACGGGGCGTCGACCTCAAAGATCTTCTCGTCGGCCCATCTCTGCTGGTACTTCTTCTCGAGGGCAATGAGAAAATCGCGCTTCTCGGTTCCCTTGAGCTCCTTGGTCTTGGAGACTTGGAGGGCCTCGAGGGCCTTGGCGGCTTCGGTGGCCATGATTGCGGGTTTCCCGTTCGATATCGTGGTGGAATCAGTGGGGAGGGGGGGCCAATTCCAGCCACTCGATGCGTAGTTTGTGTGCTTCAACGATGACTCTGGCGCCAGGCATGTAACGAGTCACTGCCGGGTATCGCGTGCTCGTTTCTGCTCCTTCGGGATGTCGTTGTCAAGAGAGTCCTGAGTCACAGTCTAACGTGGGGGGAGATTTCGTCGCAGCTCCGATGTTTTTTTCGAGGCTGAGTGTGCCCCGCGATGACTTGAGTGGTTATGGCGGGGTACCGTTAGTGGTCGCTGGCCGCTGTTCAGAGCGCTGTGCTCGCAGTGTCGGGGGCGGACAGCCAGAGAGGCCTTGACCGGTACGTACCTCGTGCCAGCACCGGCCGTTTGCTTTGCCGGCTTGGATCTTGGTGTGGCTGAGCTAATGTGGCATGTGGCTGCGACGTGGCTCAGTACGTTAACGAGCTTCTCCAGTCGCGACTGTTGACTGTCGAAGGCTTGACGCCGCACCGTCTAGATAATGTCTTTTCCGCTCATCCGTTGAACCACCACCAGCCATTGTGACCACGAACGACCTCCGATTGTCCGGAATATGTTTCCCACTTTCGTACGGAGAGCGGCCCAAGAAGCCGGCTCAAAACTCACTGTCTTCAATAACCCGTACCGCACGAAGAAAGTCTGGCCTCCCGACTTTACGAATCTCTCACCCCAGTCCCAGCTTCGGTTCGAAAAGAAGTACAAGCGACGTCTAGCGCTGGTGTATGCGCGGCCGCGATGGAACAAGGCCGTTAAGCTTGCTCAGCTTGTGACCGTCCTTGGTTCGTGCAGGATACTGCGGTGCTGATCGGGAGCTGTTCTAACTGGCAGCAGGTTTTCTTGGCTATACGTTATTCTTCTCGGAACTTGAGTTCTTCGGCAGGGAGTATAGGCCTTCTGAAGAGGTCTGTAACCTTGCACTCCGGGACGAGAAACTGTACTAACTAATCGCCCCAGATCCGTAAGCGCTTCCGCGGCATATTTGGCGTCCTCGACTCCGACAAACGATACGAGAGACGCAGAGACGCGCCCGAAGCGTCCGCTCCCGCCGAGACGACGAAATAAGGTTGCGCGGCCGACGCAGAAGCATCAGCATTGGAAGGAGTTTATGGCATTTGGAATACCCGGCGAAGACAGGCCACATGTAACACCACATCATTCAAACAGTGAATATATTCCTCGCAGCAATGGCCTTGACTACCTCCCGTGCCAGACGAAGCTGCTTCCCATGCCCAGTCCGCCGCCGATTCCACCGCTCCGGCCTTCGTTGACCGGCCGCTTGGCCACGGTGCCTTGCGCCCTTACTCCAGCCACGATGCGATCCAAATTGGTCTCTATCACCACTCCTCCCACAACCATCTCGCCTAATGTCGCGTGCAGCGTCTCAAAGTTGAAGATGAGGTCTAGCTCGCATACGTTCTCGAAAAGCTTGTCGAGTGCCTCGACGTAGACTTGGATTAGGTCGATCAGAGCAAGGGGCGACTCGGTCGAGGTCGAGATGACAATGAAGTACAGGGTCGCGTAGTTACGGTAGGTGACGAGCGAGGGTACGTCGTTTTCCTCTTCCGACGACGAGTGCGAGGTGCCCGAGGCAGCGAGTAAAGGAGGAAGCGGGAGGAAGTTACAGGAGCCGGCCGGGCGGTTTGAGACGAGAGTGAAGATCTCGGAGATCAGGCACTGTTGCATGCTAGTTTCCTGCGATGATGGGTCAATCGACGTCTCTTGGCGTGTCCCTGGCGACTGGTTGAGCGTACCAGCTGAGTGTAGAATTTGGTCAGCCGGGGCTGACCCTGGCCGTTGAAGACCAGGAAGGCGTTGATCATTGTTTTCTCGGTCGTCTGAGCATCCCGACCTTGCTGGTGTGCTTGATGCTGGCGAGTGATCGATCCGGCGGGCGATGCGCTGCGGGCTTTGGTGGGGTCTGGCTGGCTCAGCGCCTGCGAAGGCCGTTTCCGCTACCCGCTCCAAATCGAAAGGTGCACTGGCCGTACCCGGCACATGACTTTCTGACGTAATCATACCGTCGGGATCCCTAGAGGATCAAAGCTCTTGCTCATTCCATCAATCGCTGATCGGGGCTGCACCTGCAGCTCCCGTCACACCCTGCAGCGACGTGGGGAAGGAGCTGAAGCTACCTTTTGCTTGCCTCGTTCTTCTTCCAAGAAGCTAATTTCTTGGTCTACCACAATCCCCTTTTCTCTCCTTCGTTCAACCGATCAACGTCTCAACAGCTCAACACCGCAACCGAAACCGCCAGTCGATTTGGATCTAAGTCGTTACAGCCATCATGGTCCGCAGCAGTATCACCAAGCTCACCGGCGCGGCCGCTCGCGCCCTCCGTGCCTCGTCGCAAGCCCGTTTGGCCGTCCCGCGCCGCTCTGCTCTCCTCTTGTCCGCCCCCAAGCCTGCTGCCTCTGTTATCCCGGCCCGCAAGCTCTTTACAACGTCGTCCGCTAGTGCCCGTGGCATCATGCCCGATACCGACAACCCCCAGGTCAAAGACACGCCCAAGGAAGAAGTCAAGATGAATGTCGTTGAGCTCACAGATGCCGAATACCACGAACTTTCCGACGCTCACCTCGAGGCCATTCTTACGCAGCTCGAGGAGATAGCTGATGCCCGCGAGGGTGTTGACGTTGAGTACGCTGTAAGTGGCTGTCCTCCCCCGGCGAATCCTGACTGGACTTTTTATTACTATTCTCATAGCCGAGCTTGACCCTCTCTGTCTGGCATTGAGTGTGAAATCTGACATACACGCAACAGGCTGGTGTTCTCACTGTCACGTTTCCCGAGAACGGCACCTATGTGATCAATAAGCAGCCCCCCAACAAGCAGATCTGGCTCTCGTCGCCCGTTTCCGGTCCCAAGCGCTACGACTGGGTTGTTGTCGGCGACTCGCAAAACGACAAGGAAGGCACTGCTGCCGGTGCCTGGGTCTACACCCGTGATGGCAGCACCCTTGATGACCTTTTCCTGAAGGAGCTCGACATCGACCTTAGTATAGCCCCGTCAACCTACGGTGAGAATCAGTCGTAGGCAGGCTAGAGTCCTGCCTGAGGATAGGATGGCAGGCCGTCGGACTGGGCGGCCACATGTCGTCTTCGCGGGCCTGCTGGAAAACAAGCAACCAATGAGAGTGTACTCAACATGGCAATGGGGAGTTTTGAGGTGGTTATTGAGGATTGGAAGCAAGCTCTCTTATCTTGAAAAGGAAGGAGAGAAACAGAATGGCTTTCATGGTCCTATGTACACAAAATTCTGTAAAGCAAGCGCTGGATCGCGCAATTTTGACTCGGGATCCTGGCAAGGATCTTGCCGGATCCTCTCATGGATGGGGGTCGCACAGTGAACTTGCGGCTCTACATGGACAAGGCTGGGACTCAATGTGTTGGTTTTGTATTCATTCTAATTACGATACAGATGTTTCTACGCTCATGGAGCCACATGCGTTGGTCGTACATATCGGTCGCCTGGCAGCTGACTCGTCACACGCTCTCCCTCCTTCATACACGACATTGACCTTAACTATTCATACTCTCCGGAAAAGGGGGGGGAAATGTGTTCTTTGCGCTAAAGGGGAGGAGTCTTTTTCTCAGAGCTTGACTCTTGCCGTAATAATGCTGCAATCCAGGGCAATGCGTAGCGAGGGTATCGTAAGTCTCATTCCATATTCGTTCGTCGGATCCCGTTTAAAACGTCAAGTCTACACGGAGCTGACCTTTGCAGCCAACCACACGGCGGGACAATGTTAGGCGGGCATCTCGTGCCTCTCGACGGGGGCCGGTAGCTCAACGGCGGGTCCTTCTCGTGTCTCGGGCATCTCGTGCAAGCCTCTTGGTGCAGGCAGCTCCATCGTCTCTGCGTTGTGGCCGCCCATCAGCATGGCATCGTCGGGTTTTTCCGGGTCGTCCATGACGGTGTCCAAGGCCTCGTCGCGGGCGGCTTGCGCCCTGGCCCTCCTCCGGTTCCAGAACCAGACCAAGGCGACGACAAAGATGACGAGACTCGAGGTGGCGCCCAAGGTTATGCCGATGATCTGCCCCGGGGCCAGGCCGGACTGTTGCAGGATATTGTCGGGGAATGGTGATACGTCGGAGCTCGCCTCGGGGACCACCGTGGGGGTGATTGTGATGGTTCGCCCTCCCTCCGTCACCGTCACGGCGGAGGGAACTGTGAAGCCAGGGCCGAGCCTCTCGGTCGGGAATGCTGGGTTGAGCGACATTGTCGGCCGCTCAAATGGTCTGGATGAGAATGGCTTCGCCAGCTTGAAGAAGCCGGTGGTAGTGGTTGGCTGTTTAAAGGGCGGGAGGTCGAGAGAGGACTCATGAGGACAGGCCGCGCACTTCGCCCCCTCTTGGAGGTTACGTCTGAAGAAGAGGAGGGGAGGCGCAGGCCCTTTTTGACAAACCCTCCGTGCCAAGTCCGACGGCCATGGCGGTTGTCGTGGTTTATTGGCGGGATGCGCCAACGGGCTCGAGACATATGCAGGAGGAAGAGGGAGAAGAGGACTAGGAGCATGAGAAACAGCGCGGATCGACGGCGAGCAGGGTGAGCAGGGAAAATGGACCATGGGCGGGCTGAGCGCTGTTGCACCGACTCGCGGACGTTCTGTTTGGCGTACGGATACTGCGACTCGAAGCCAACACGTCAGTTAGGTCGCGCGCAAAGGGCCGTGTGTTTCTTTTCCGTCCTTGTTCTGTTTCGTTTCCCCTCGAAAACCGGGAAACCCGATGATGGACGCCACCGAGTCAACGCGTCCCCTCCGTCTTCTCCCACCCCAGAGACATTTAAGAGTTTCTGAGAGCCCGCACCCCATCACCAGCCTTCCAAGATCCGAGTATCCGAACCCAAGCCGATAGTCCCGGTGTGCGCGCGCTTCGCAGTGGTGCGGTTTGGCAGAGGCGGCCAGGTGCTTCCGCCGCCACTTGCGAGCGAGCGAGCGAGCCAGCAGGGAGTTTCTCTCGGGTGGACGATGGCGGACGATAAGCGGTTGGGGAAGGGGGAGCTTGTTTCGGACTTTGGCGTTGTTTTAGCCCCGACGGCGGCGGCGGCGCAAAACCCGAAGTTGAGACGAGACCAGCACCCCGTCCGTTCAGTTGAGTCGTCTGTCTCTCTTGGCACCTTGGCTCGCTCGTCGATGTCAGCGAGTCGGGTGGGGTGTTTGGCGGACCGATTTCTGTCCTCTGTCCCTCTCCTTGCATATCTCAACAACGAACCGGGCCCAGTTTGCCGGGTTCTGCCATGGCGAAAGGGTTCTCGAGACCGGGTAGGTCCCCTGCGTGTGCCCTGGACGCGGGAGGTTGCAGGTGGTAAACTTGGGGGAGTTTCCTTCAATTCGCCTAATCTTTTTCTCTCTCTTTTTTTTTCCTTTCTTCTTTTTCCTTTTCCCCCGATGCGTTGTCCGAAGCATAACCCTTACGCGCGTCCGCGCGCCTATTATCATTTGATTTGTCCGACGAGACGAGCACGGAGATGGGGAAGGTATGTAAGCTAGTCGGACTAGTACTGGCCCAAGTGGGCGGCGACGGACCGGATCATAAAGTGGCCCGCACCGGCAAAGACGCAAACAGCCGCGGCACCAGTGGAGAAGGAGGAACGGCGTAGAAGGCGTGGATGACGACGGCCCCGGACGCGGGCGGGGGCGCGGGCACGGCTTAAGAACGTCGACGAAGCAGGGGGCGACGCGGATGGCGGAGAACATGGCGGAGGATGCGGGCTGAGAAGGCGGTTTTGAAAAAAGCGGACGGAGCCCTTGGCGCCGGCGCGGCCGGATGACGTTGCCGCGAGTGTTCCGTGACGAACGCCGATGCCGCGCTGGAGACCCGGGTATCAAGCAGACCGGCCGAGCAAAGGCGTTGAATCCGCGGCGGTTGTCGCAGGTGAGTGTCGCAAAGCAGGAGGGGGTCGTCCTCCAAGAGGTCCTCTCGGGCGTCGTTGAAGGGTACGAGGGCGCGGATCTGCAGTTCGGCCGGCCTGGCGGTCGTGGAAGACGGAGCGGTCGGCGAGAGGGCCTCGTGTGGCCGTCGTAGCCGTCCGTGGAACTGCTACCCTGAGCCGACGTGTGGTGGTTGCGCGTCTGGGGAGCCATCCTCTTGTGGGGGGGGGGGGATATGGAAGTGAGTGAGTGTCTTTGCCAAGGACAGGAGAATCAAGGCGAGAGACGAAGCATCCAGTGCGTTTGAATGATGACCGGTAGCACAAGAAAGGGGGGAAGGGGAGGGTGGCGTCGCGTGGCTTGTCGACAAGGTCGTTCGTTTTTTTCCAGAAGGGCCAGGCGTGTGAGCGAGTGGCAAGTGAGTCAGTGAAGAAGTTGACGGTAAGATGAGTCTTGATGCTCGCGAAGAGAACCCGACTTCAGCCCTGTTTTAGTGGGAGAACGGGAAGCTCCTATAGTTGAGGAGTTTCACATGGCGTGTTCATCGTCGTGTAGTTCCCAGCCCAGCCGTCATAGGATGGATGTAAGTTTCCGGATAGATATGCAGTATTCGTACATGGGTATGGCATAGGATAGGTTCCACGATTACATGCTCATATCAAGTCTGCGCTGCCACAAAGGGCCACAGGGAGGGCCGCTTCGTTGTTGCTTTTTGCTGGAGACGGACGCCGTGATGGGTGCGGCCCGATGTGACGTATGGGCCGAGAGCATGCCCCCCCGTCTTTCTCACAAATCGACAGCCGTAGCCGTGGCGCCATGAGATGGTGCAGGTATGGCCAAGTCGCGATCGTGTGTTGCACGACGCCCTCTGTCTCCCTCGCCCCCGGTTCGGTTTGGCTTTGCGTATTATCCCTGTGAGCGTCCTGAAGATGAATACGCGCATAGCACGCCGCGTGATTGACTCCGTGGACATCCCCCGCCGGCCCTGCGAGTGGATCGTTGCCGGATGGCACACTAACGTTGGGTCCGCGAATCACGTCTCGGTCCACCCGCTTGTCCTGCTGCCGCGCAACGCGATCGCGATGCCATGTCACGATCCTCGCGCCGATGGCCACTCGGCGTCTTGTCCTGTGGACTGACTGTAGACTGCACTTTTCAGGAGCCAGGGCCTGAGAGGTCAAAGATGGTTTATTCATAGCCGTGTCACGTTGGCGATTCGGGAAGGGCGTGTTCTTCCGATCTTGTCGGATAAAAGCCCGCGTGCCGTCAGACAGTACCGACTCCTGGAACGTACAAAACCTCTCATCCAGACGGCTTCATATTCCCCAAGAAGGAATATCCTATCATCATTTCTGGATTCTGTATAGATTCAACCAGGCTTCTGCCCGTGATTTATGCAGTCAAGACGCCAAAGTCTGCTGGGCCAGACAGCTGCCATGTGGTTCCCCTCATTCCTTTCTATGCACTAAAGCGAGCTGATACGTCACCGTGCCGGACAAGAGCAGATCATCCCGCCACAGTCGCCGCGTACAGGGGGGGAGGGGGAGGAGGGGTGGGATGCGGTTGGCAGCCAAAAAATAAAGAATAACCGAGTGAGTGATGTCAACGCGCTGCCAACTTTTCCTGATATTGAAAGATGCCCAAAACGTTGAAACCCTTTTTGCACATAGACACAGAAAAAATCCCCTTCAACTTCCTTGTCGAGGAACCGGACCAAGAACGGGCGCGCGCCTGCACTGCATTTATTATTCCCTTTTGGGAAAAAAAATCCCCCCGAGACCATCTCCCCTAACCCCACTTGCATCTCCCAACCTACTACTACTCTATTCCGCAAACCTCATCACAAAAGGGGGGCACGTTCCTTTTTTCCGTCTCGCCTTTTCTCTCTCTCCCTCCCTCCCTCACGATGCCCTCCCCGTCCCCGGAAGAGAAGCAGACGCAGAGGGACAAGGTGATCGCCCAGGCGACCGCCAAGCTCCAGGAGGCGCAGCGGGAGGCCGAGGCGGCGCAGCAGGCCCGCCAGCGCGCCGAGGGGGTCGAGGACCCCCAGGAGAAGGAGAGGGTCCTCGCCGAGGCGGCCGAGCACGAGAAGAAGTCGAAGTCGCTGGCGAAGCAGTCGCAGCGGCTGCAGAGCGGCGTCTGGCAGGGCGGCATCGGCGGCGCGGGCATCGGCGCGGGAATCGGCACGGGGCTGGGCGCCGGCGTGGGGACCCTCGTCGGCGCCGTCGTCGGCGGCGTCACGGCGATCCCGACCACCGGGCTCGGCCTCCTGGTCGGTGTGGGGACCGGCGCGGTCCATGGGCCGTGGTACAAGCTGGACCAGGAGAAGAAGGAGGGGGAGGAGGGGGAGGAGGGCTCCGACGACGGGCACGAGGAGGACGGCAGGGACGGGAAGGACGCCAAGTGAAGCCCGCCATCTATCTGGATTTTGTCATGTATTTGTATGATTCCGACGAAAATAACGGGGCAGTGGGTGTGGTCTTTCGGGACTCGGGTTTTGTCTGCGTTGCGGTCGAAGGAGGACTTTTGCATTAGGTTCTGGGCTGCGTTCTGCATAGCGAGGAAACATGGGACACATGGGACACATGGGATACATGGGGCGCATTGTACACGTTGGTTCGCAGCGGAATGAGAAGAGATCACGACGGTCATCACCTGATTCAGGCAAAATCGAATCTTACCGGCAACGGGTGTCATTCCGGAGGCCTGCTGTCCTTGTTGTCGAGGAGGCCCCAAAGGCGAATGCATCATCACACCAAACCATGCAAATCAGCATGCCATGGAAACGTTGTACTGCGCAAGCACTACCAGAGGCAGACATCCAAGACTCCGTGGTACTGGATGTCTGGCCAAGGCCTGGCGCAACTCCGCTGCCTGCGCTCCATTGCAGACCGCAAGTCCGTGATGTGTGCGTAATAATCAAGACACATCTGCCTGGCCTGGAGCTCCTGTGGCCGTGGTTTCCCGATACCACGGAATTGGCGTCGACTCGCTGCCCAGCAGTCCACAAGGCTGATTCGTGTGACTGACTTAAACCATGTGCCACGTTGCCTTGGTCGTCCGTTGGCCCTGGATTGGTAATAGCGTCCGAAATTAGACGGCGGCGGACAAGAAAGTGTTCATCGCAACATTGGGGCGGAGTCTACGATACATACCCGGGCTCCGCCACGTGCGCCAGCGCCCATCCATCCATCGTTGATTCTTTTCTCGTCACGCTGGACAAGCCCAGGTCATCCGCTAGCCGCGCCGGGAGCACTGGCTTCCGCAGCTGCGCGGCAAGGGGCCAGTCAGCCTTCGGAACGTAGTCCCAGAATAAGAAATTAGCGCCAGTTGGGATTCGTTCCATGGTGATGCCCGGTGATATTGGCGCACCGGCAATCCAGCGTAAGCTCAGCCTCGGCCGGGCCTTGCTTTTCCTCCTTCTCGAGCTTTCTCGTGCTGACGGTGCTGTGGCTGTATGTGAACCAACAGCCGGGAACGTGATGTTGCGTCGTGGAAGAGGATCGTTCCGTACGGCTGTACAACGACGCCGCGAGCTAGGCGACGATGACCAAGATGACCAAGTCAACATTTGGAACTCTATATGGTGTAACGAGATGTTCGTTCTTCCAGTGTCCTATTCTCTCATCGCTACACATTGCACACAGCAAAAAAACCAGTATCCCGACCTTTCCTATTTCTTCTTTCCTATCTTCCCTTATTTCCTAGAGTCTCTTGTCTCTCACTCAACTCTTACAAGTAACCCACACATCTCCGCAAATTGAAACCTCCATTGAAACCTCCAGAGCTATTGCCATAATGTTTTGCATCAAGAACCTCACCGCCGTCCTCCTGGCCGCCGCCGCCGCCGCCGCCACCGTCTCCGCTGCCCCCACGAGCACCGCCGGCAGCAAGACCCCGTCCCGCACGACCCAACTCACGGGCGTCACCCACTCCGTGGTCGCCGGCCTCGGCGGCCTCCGCTTCGACCCGGACAACGTCGTGGCCGAGATCGGCGACGTCGTCGAGTGGCACTTCCTGCCCCGCAACCACTCGGTCGCCCAGTCCAGCTTCGCCGACCCCTGCAACCCCCTCGCCGACGGCACCTCCTTCTTCTCCGGCTTCAACTTCTTCACCCCCGAGGGTCAGGCCGCCGACATCTTCCAGGTCGTCGTCGAGGACAAGAAGCCGATCGTGAGTTCCAGCCACACCGGTCACGCAAATCAGGGAGAACGAGCCTAGCTGACAAGCACACTTTCCCCAGTGGTACTACTGCGCCCAGAACGTTGGCCAGCACTGCCGCTCCGGCATGGTTGGCGTCATCAACCAGAACTTTGACAGCCCCGACTTCACCCTCGCCAAGCACAAGGAGCTGGCCGCGAAGAAGGGAGACGCCGTCGTCCCCCCTGTCCAGCAGGGTGGCCATGTCATCCCCAACCCCAACCCCCTCGGAGGCTTCAAGCTTTGAATGTTGAGAATTACAACGATCGAACTCGCCGGGAGGTTCAAGGCGGGGCGCAACACGGATTGCATAGCGGCAAGGGGGACTTGTATTTGACGGCGTTATCTTGTCACATGGGCTATCTGGCTTTTGGTTCTGACTTCTGTATTGTTCTCTTACATATGCATCGCTACATTCTCTTCCTATTGATATAAAAACACCATTGTTCTGGAAAGACCTCTGTCCCTAGTCGTGGTCTCCGCAGAGTGCCGACCGGGTTCTCTAATAACTTACACCCAGACCGATACTGTGACGTTTTTTATAGGTTTTCACAATGTAAACTAACCTAAACCCTCAACTTCCAGTACGGTGTAGCACAATCGGCACCCCGACATTCGGGCATCAGTTTGAGGCGCCTTAAAACCTGGACAGCCTGTATCTGTGATAAGAAAGCTTATTTTTCTTTTATTTCACGGTGATGAGCGCAAGTGATCGAAAGTTGCCAGTCCGAACGATACATTCGGAGTTCTGGAGTCCCGGAGCCATAGAGCGGCAAACACGGGCTTGAAGTGGGGCACCCCAAACCAAGGCCGGCCGCCGTTGACGGGCCGCTTCCCCCACCTTTGGAAAGTCGCAAAATCACAGTCACGTCATTGGAGAGGGCCACGTCATTATATTCCATCCACCACCCCAGCGACTTGTGAACATTGCCGGCTTCCACCACCTCCTTCACCAAGCTTTCCTCCCCGACATCTGTCCCAAGTATCACACCACCACCGAGTCAACCGAGATGGCGGACGTTGACACTTCGATCGGGGCTCGGGCCACCGGCGCCGCGGCCCGGTTCGCAACCGAGCACTCGGAAGAGCACCCGCTCAAGCTCTACGGGGGCTGGTTCTGCCCCTTTGTGCAGCGGTCGTGGATCGTGCTCCACGAGAAGCAGATCCCGCACCAGTACGTCGAGATCAACCCCTACAAGAAGGACCCCGAGTTCCTCAAGATGAACCCCCGGGGCCTGGTCCCGACCCTGGCCGTCCCCGTGGACGTCAAGGGCAGCGAGCAGCGGCCGCTGTACGACAGCACGGTGGTCTGCGAGTACCTCGACGAGGCGTACGCCGGCAACAGCTACGGGCCGCACCTCCTCCCGGAAACGCCGTACGACCGCGCGAGGTGCAGGCTGTGGATAGACCACGTCAACTCGCGCATCGTGCCGGGCTTCTACAAGTTCATCCAGCACACTTCGGAGAAGGGGTACAGCATCGAACAGGCCCGGGGGGAGTTCCTGGGCAACATCAAGACCTTCACCGAGGAGATGGATCCCGAGGGGCCCTGGTTCCTGGGCCAGGCCTTCAGTCTTGTCGACGTCATGCTCGCCCCCTGGGCGATGCGGCTGTTCCTCCTCGACCACTACAAGCCGGGCGGTCTGGGGCTTCCGACCAAGGGAGAGGACGAGGGCGAGAACAGGATCTGGCAGAGATGGAGCAGGTGGTATGATGCTATCAAGGAGAGACAAAGTGTGAGAGACACACTCAGTGACAAAGATGCCTACATCGAGGTGTACAAGCGGTACGCCGAAGACAAGACGAACTCGGGAGTAGGGCAGGCGACCAGAGGTGGGAAGAATTTGCCTTGAGTAGTGCATTCAAAGGGAGGGTTGTCCAGAGCATGATTCTTCCGACTTTGAATAAAACAGCCTGCGTCTACTACGTATACTTCTCACTCGGTAAGAAGCTGGGTCCGTGTGGTTACTTGATACGATGCGTGTTCCCATTAGCCAGAAAATACACATTTCAAGGGACCAACGCCAGTCATTCTGAGGCCTTTAAAGGAGGAGAGGCGCAGCCCTGTGCAAACAGATGTCTGCTCGTTGGTGGATATTCTCCATTCTTTTTTCGCTGGGGCATCCGATAGAACACTTCTAGACGCATAGAATCCCGCTCGCGGAACCGCTAGCCAGCAGAATCCGAGATAACGAGGCGACGAGTGTGCGCGCTCATGGCATTGCCGATGGTTGGTCGGCCAAGCTAGCGTGATCAGCAAAGGGTTCAATTACTTGCTGTCATATATTTATGCCCACCTAACCGTTAATTCGCGCGGAGGAACCGCCCGACGGGCTAATTCCGTGCAAGAGTGGGGATATGAATGGTCAATTTATCGCTAAAAATGCATATTTCGCCGCATCCGAGGATCTCAAACTTTGGCTCTACAGGTTCATGGGGGGGCGGCAACCCAAGGAGCCTCGATATTTCAGCTGGGAGAAGAGTTGACGTGCTCGTCATCTCACATGGCCACGCTCTCTCTCTCTCCCCACGGGGAAGCGGAAGTCAATCAAGTGTTTTAAGCCTCGAGCCCCATCATCGGCATTAGGCAGTTCTGCGCGAGTGACTAAGAGAAACTCAAGATGAATCTTGATGGGTGTGCTATGCCACCCCCCTCCTCCTCCTCCTCCTCCTCCTCGCGGTCGTGTGCCTGGTGCGGTGGTCGGTGGCGATGAACAGGATCTTGATTTTCGCGCAAGTCGGAAAGCCATCCCGACGGTACATGTTTTGGTGGCAGAGGCAAGACCGGGTGCCCACCCAATGATTTGATTTCGAAACGGAGGCTCCGCCTGGCAGGGATATCTACGCCGAGACACCCTTGCTTCAAGGGAAGTTGTCCGCGAGTCGCGCCGACGGCGCCTCCGCTTGGCCGTCACGGGGGGGGAAAGTCTCCACGACGGTGAACTTTTCAGGGTGGTGCAGCATGGGCAAGATTTCTTTTACTGCGGTGTTTTCTGAATACAAGTAAATAGTCCTGCAAGGGGTTCGGCTGCTCTTATCCGATTGTCCCACGATATGTCTAACGACTCGGCCGTTGACAAGCTTTCGAAGCCAAGAACTACGGGTCCATGCATGCACAGACGAGAACCACTTCGTTCCCAGGGAAATATCGGAACAGTATCTGGCAAACCCGTGTACCCAGATCACCAACCCATAGAGAGATGATTTACAAAAACCAGTCCGTCGGACAAAGACCGCGAGTCATCCCCCCCCCCCCCCCCCCCCCCCCCC
>MU846400.1:0-29520 GCA_030867225.1 Colletotrichum caudatum
CTCTCTCTCTCTCTCTCTCTCTCTCCCCGCGGCGTCTTGATTGATGATGGTATTTTTTTCCCCCAGTTTTTAATCAATAAACTAGTTCGCCGCGACCGCCTTGTACGTGATGCCAATGGAGCCCCGACCCTCGCGCGTCCTACCCTCGTCGTCGTGTCGGGTCATCCGTAGAGCCAAGCCCTCTGGGTACCGAACCCGGCGGCCATGCGTCGGTTCTCGTCGTCTCCTTACCCAGGACGTCATCCCGCGATTCTCCAACCGCCCCCCCCCTGACGACCAAGTTTGTACCGGCCACTGCCGTGCTCCTCACGGTCTTTCTTGCCGTTTCAACAGCCACATACTTCACTCGAACATCATGATCGAGGTACGGTTTGCAGGGTGGTTGTTTCCTCATAAAGTTGCGAGGCACACAATAATAGCGATACAGTTGGCTGGAACATCATGACGGAAGGGGGGGGGACACTTGGCCTAAGGGGGCCCATCTCCGCAAGTGCGGCGGGATCGATGGTGCCCACTGTCCGTGGGAAGAGGACTCGTTGTCTGGAGGAAGGGTATTTGGCACATCCCGGCGCCGGAAGCCCATTCTGGAAAGGGGGGGGGGGGGGGGAAGAGCAGACCGGGGAGGGGCGTGGCGATCAAATCGTTTAGAAACAGGATCGCCCAGATCGTCTCGTTACCCAGGCATCAACCCCCTAGCGAGGTCTTGAGCCTTACACATCTTCCCCGGGTGTTCGTGAGCCCCGCGGCAGAGGGTTTGATTCTGGTTTTGGCTGGGGCAGACAGAAAGCACGGAAACGCGATGGCGATGCTAGCTGGGTGCGGGAAGGACAGCAACACCCCTTAAAACCCACCGGGCCTCTCCCTCGTGCCCCGGGACATCACACCTCTCCTCGACTCCAGCGCGCCGTCGGGATCGGTGCTCTTGTCCGGGGTGGGTCCAAGTTCGTTCCGAGCAGAGACCTCCGGCCGACGTTCCCAAAAGACTCGGCGGACTCGTTGATATCACGAAAACGGGTCCTTTGTCGAGCTGAACGACATCTCCCATGCGGTCGCTATAATACAATGTGAGTAAAATATATGACCGCTTCCACCGATATACACCCAACACACACCCATATGCTTTCACTGTTCCGCATGAGGTGGAGTGGTTTGCGATCCTAAAGACGTTGTCATAGGTTCCCAACCGCTCTACAGCCCCCCCCTTCGGGAACTTTTTGCCTTTCGGATCCATATAACCTACTACTTATACGCAGTCGTACAAAGCCACACTCCTCCCTTCCTTGGAACCACACCTTTCGCATCCCTTGCCGGTCGGGGGATCTAGGTCGAGACCCGCGTTTCCGTTCTCTCTCTCTCTCTCTCTCTCTCTCTCAGCTCCTTACCCCAGTTTTCACGGCCATCTACCCCATGTCTCTTGTCTTAAACATGTGTGTGTATGGGCTTTGCCGTGGAATACACACGCGCCCGAGGAGACCACGCGCGCGCGTGTACCGTGCATTTCTGTTGTGCAACGAGGGGGAAAACATCTCACGTCCACTTGCAGCACAGAACGGGTTGGCTGGCTTGCGGCCAACTCCGCTTCAAACAAAGGAGGAACAAGACTGCGATTCGTCATGCTCCCATCACCAAGGCGAGGAATAACCCCCCCCCCCCTCTCCCAAATCTCTCAACTGAGACAGTCAGACCGCATGCTGCTTGCTGCATTCGCAGGGAACAAAGTGGGGTTCGAGGCCCAGTCTTGAGGGAGGCTATTTGTTGTCTTATCCGCATCACCACTTCCAAGCCGAGATTAACCTTGCCGCGTTGGTTTTTTTTTTGTTACTGATCCGCCTTGTCCGGTTTGTGACAGTATCCTCCGTCGCTCCCGCGCCAATGTCGGAGCGAATATGGAGTCCGTACTGCATCTTCGGGGCCCGAATCCGTATAGCCCCCATTCATGACTTGGCTTCGCGCGCGCCCGCTTCGTCGAGCGGATGCATCGCCGTCAAATCTATCGACTCGATCGTGTCCGCCGAGCATCGTCGTACCGGGGCACAGTACAGTCCCAGTGTTAGTTGCCGACAATGGCGTCCTTGCCAATCCCGAGTGTGATCTTTCTCTGCGGCCCGGTCGAGGGGTTTGTCACTGATTAAACATAAGCACCTCAGCCGCAACCCGCGACTAAAGATAACGCACGAACTCTGGTCCCATGAGCTTTTTTGTGCGACACTGGGCGAAATCAGGGGTTGTTGGCCGCGGAGCTGGGCGAATGGCCACATGGACCGCAAGCATGCTTTTCGATACATGGCCTTGTCTCCAAGTCGTACGATCAAGACTATCGAATGCTGCATCACATCTGAACAATCCGAGCCGTACAAGGAGAGATTTCTGCTACGGGGAACAGACTTTGCCGATCCATGCTGCAGAAGAAAGGAAGAATCGGGGTCGGTTGCCTCTCGGTACTAAGCCGCCTCTGGTAGACAGGCTCTCGGCGAGGCAGACGATGTTCGCCAACGGTGCGTGTTGTGCAACATTGGAAACTGCACCCAGCTCCCGTCCAATGGTTTCTCGATATTTGCAATTCTGGGTGTATCGTGACATGGTAAGTTGCACCGCAAGAGCCTTCCTCCCTTGCGGACGTAAAGGGAGTCAACCAGGGGTGGGCCGGGCCCCTCGCTTCGCCAAATGCCATCGTCACCATTTTTGCACCGTACCAGCATCCCTATACAGCGCGGCCCGGGGAATATCGACAGTCCACACACACACACAGCGATAGAGGAAGAAGGCCCAGCCTGATGGGCCGGGGATAATGACGGTCGGTACGACAACCATTCTCGTCTTGGACGTCAAGACTCGGGTTTGGGCTCCGCTCCGACTTTATGCAATGCATTCATTACCCGAACCGCTGCACGAAATTGCCCATGGACTGGCCAGCAGGCAATCCCGCCTTACTACATCAACTGGTCCTCAGCGCGGATGGCTGGCTGGCCGGCCATCCAGTATAGTCAAGAACGTCTGGGAGCTCTCGTTGTGGTGAGGCGGCAATGGAAAATGACTATTTTCCAACGTGAGATGATCTGGCTCATTGTTAGTCTCGGACGCTGAACGAAAATATCACGTAGACTCCTCCTGACCGGCCATCTTTGGCAAGCCGTGTTCTCCGGATGCTCACATCTTAGCACCAATTTCTTGTCTACCATGCACCATCCAAATCTCCTTGCGGTCACTAGTAAGTGTAGATTCCGCCCCTTGGGCCAAGTTGCATATAGCGCGTATGCTACCATGATGTTCCGAATTACGTATTTGCATACTTGGAGCGTTAGCCGGATGCAAATGAAATCCTTCGTGCGTACGCACGAGGGACGAATCTAAGAAAAGAATGCATACGTTTAGGAGCAACAGTAGCGTTGACTTAGCCGCATCTCAATACGTGCGGTCACCTTCCCTCCGTCTTCTGTTTCCTTTTGACAAGCGGCAAAAGCGTTGGCTTTGCCAGGGTGGAATTCTGACTGTCATGGGGCGGCACTCGGGTATGTGAGAAGTCGTAGTTTCGATCGAGCGGCGGTTGAGTTTTTTGCTTACCACGCATTAATTGACCCAGTAGCGAACATGTGAAAGTTGAAGTTTGGACGGCGGCTGCAGGCCCATCATACAACTCAGTTTGCCAGTCAAACTCCGTTGGCACTAGCCTCCCATATCGCGTCTGTGCCGCTAACATTTCCCTTTGGTATTACCCGCCATGGCCGTCGGACCGTTTCTCTGACGCTGGACGGAATAAAGTACGCTCTGAGATGGCTGCGACCGTTGAGCCTTCAATTACCAGGGCAAGGATGTTCTGGTGGTTGGAAGGCCAACGGAAAGCGCCATGACCATCAATGTGTATTTGCGAGCCTCTGGCATGAGCACCTGACTTGGCTGTCTTTGCTCGGCAGGATTCCCCAAGTCGCTTGAGGCTAAACGATAAGGCTCGAGAACCAGACAATCGTATTTGATCGACTCGGGGGAGGTTCGTGGTTTAATAGGTCCTATCGATCGATATGTGGCCAGCGTTCCAGATCGGCTCACCGGGCGGACACTACAACGTCCTTTCTCATGGATCAGCGTCGCGGCCTACCTATGCAAGTGAAGCAGCCAGGCGTGCGTTGGTGCATCACGGCATAAGCGTCGCCGGTTCTCGATAATCCCATGTACGAGAACCAGACACCGCCTCCGGCTCCATCGTGGAGAAGTAAGCGTTCTGCACCATAATAGAATGTCGCCAGGAAGAGGCGGCAGTGCACCTGGATCTTCCAGGCTTGAAGTTATCGGTGCCAGATGCGGGCAGAAGCGCAGGCTTGGAGCAGACAAGCCCCCCCCACTTTCAATGCTGTCAATGTTGTCCTCATCAAACCCCACATGCTGATCTACAGCGGCTTGAGTAGCGTTGGACTGCGGGACCGAGGATTTGATTCCGTGAACATTGAACGCTGAATAGCTGGCCAGTGAGATGTCGCGTAAATGTCGCAGCCTGTCAAAAGAAGCAATGATTTCGGAAAACACGGCTACTGTTCGGATACTTGAGACGTATCAAGTGAACGCAGCTGCAGAGGTGTTGCTTTTGGGTAGCCATTGTCGTTAGATGCTTGGCATCAGAAACTAAACTAGAGTAGGACCATGGGCGGATGCTGGCAGATGGAATAACACCCGCTTGTTGAGGTTAGTGAAAGTAGGCCGAATGCTGTTGAAGGACCGCATCCGCCATGCTGTGCAGAGGTAGCTATGGTACTGCTAATCATTCGAGATGCGCTTTATAATCAGATATCAATCGGATGGGCAAGTCATTGTCGGCAGTGTGTCCCCGAGTCCGTTCCTCGGGAAGACAAGATGGACCATGGGTGACAAACTTCCCTCACTGGAACCAACAAACAAGGGCATAATTACCTGCCATTGCGGCTCTAGCGTTGAGCTTGTTTTTCCGCAGCAACCTCATAGGACCCTACATGATGGTGAATCCCAGTCATGGGAGTAGCTCATGATGAATTGTCTCAGTCAGTGGCCGGCGAGACAATGTTGTCGCCTCCGCTGAGTACCGGAGGGCTCCAATTCCAAAGGAGAAACAAATCTTGATTTTGGGGACCTGTTCGGAAGTGTGAAACAGTTTTGCGCGCGCTAGCGACGGACGCTTATGTGGCCTAGTATTCGATTACCCTCTACCGCCTGAGAATACGCTCAAACGTCGAGGGCAGATGCTTCAAAAAAGCCCTAGCGTTGGACAAAAGAGAACGATGCCAAACTTGAAAGAGCCACGTCAACGCCTCCGGCTGCAGCAATGATGTCACCAGCTGTGAATCAATCGTGTCTGATCACGGCCAAGGGTTTCGAAGGCTACACTCTGTTGCTGATTTACTCGGGAACTTCGTTGAAATCCCATGGTTCCGGACGATGGAAACCGCTGGGACTTTGAACTTTGTTTTTGGTTGGTAGTTTCTGGCAGTTTTCAGCTTGGTTCGTATGGCTGATCAATACCCATTATGATTCTGTCATATCGTACCGAAGTGCAGTGGCGTTTGGCAGTTGCCAAGTAATAACCCTCCCCACACAAGGTGTCGGCCGCAAATGGGAGACTTCTGTTTCCTGATCAAGCCAGCCATTCTTTCGTGCATGTAGTAGTCGCCGGTTAGATGAGCCCTGCTGCCTGTAATTGAGGGAATGCCGGTCAACCCAAAGACCAGCTGAAGGACGCCGAATGTAACCCTGCAACTGACCCCATGCTGGGTGATGGTGTGTGTATCGACATGCAAACAAGCATGAAGGGTTAGGAGAACAGAGGAGCAGGAGACAAGGAACGCACCCAAAGGCGACACACTAATCATCCAGGTTAGCTGTCATCGAGCTCGTCGTATCTCGGGCGTCAGCCCCGCGGCAACGGCGTGGGCCAATAATAGTGGCCCATTACTGAAGGAGCTTATCGCAGACGATACACAGCGAGCCTCTGTCAAGTTCAGCCTCACTCGGTGTAATTCTCCGATGTCTCTAGACGGTAGAGGCAGTCTTCCGCAACAGGCAAGAGGGGCCGTCTATGCGCGGTTGATTGCTATTATCTCAAGGCGTTCCAAGGTAGATGGAGGGCGTTCAAGACCTCATCTGGTGGCCCGTCTGAGTCTACCGCTGTGTGACAAGGATAGGTACCGAGATCCAGGTATGAGACGTTTGAAGATGGGAAAGATGCCTTGTGGCTTTTTCGTTTCCAGCTGACAGGACTAATTTGGCATTGTTTTCGGGCAGGGTGGGGCGACAGGTTGCTGGCGAGAAGATCGACGTGATCGGCCAGCCGTTGGCAGGCTATTGCTGTCTTGGGTTTCGTAGGCTGCCGTGGCAAGGTGTAGTTGCACGGTGGCTGCAGCTGGGCGTGGCGGAAAAGGAACAAATGTAGTGGGGGATGGGTGTTGGGCCGTTGTCTTACCTAGCAATATCTGCTTCTTCCGCCGACTCTCCGTCCGTGTGTTCAGACAGTCGAGGCGATACCTGAACCAGTCGAAATCGGACTTTGGACTGGTAACGTAATCTCGAACGAAGCTGGAGAACCAGCCTCGATGGATAGCATGTGTCTTTCCACTGGCCAAAGCCACAATGGAGTCGAAGTGGAGCTCCAATGTCAAAATCAAGGTGGACATGGTCATGCTGAGGCGCTAGCTAGTGTGACCAAGGCATGACCAACAAGGCGACCGAGCCGGATGCTTCAGTTGATAATCATGATATGATGGATGATGGGCGTCCCAGGGCAGTGAGTAGGCGAAGCGGACGGGCGGCCCAATGTTCCCAACGGAGGTCCGAGAGGGAACAGGGGCTGCGATATTGTGTATGTGCTGCGTGCGGATAGCCATGTAGCTGGGTCGAGTGAAAGCAGTATGAAGTCTTGACAGCTGCAAAAGTGGCGGGAGGAAGAGGCTTCGTCTTAGATGATGGTGTGTATCTCTTGATAGCACTGGACTTGGCAAGTGAGGCGGCCGTGTGTTGGCCCTGTGTGTCGAAGTGCTGCAGCTGGCCTGACGCCGGGAGCAGCGGAGGTATGGCTGCAGTGTAGTGCAGTGCAGTGCAGTGCAATGCAACGCAGGTCTATGGAGATATTCGGATGCCAATGGTGGAGGCGATAGAGGGAGGGTTCGTGATGAAGCCGTTGCCGTTGCTGATGTCGCCGTTGCCGCGGATCGCCCTGATGTCGGTGCTGTGCTGGGACTCAATGGGCGCGTGTGCTTGCAGGGTGCACAGGTACAGGGCGGTGCAGTTCCTGGGACGACGGCAGCTGCTTGTGTTTCGAAACATTATATTCTAGAAACAGGGGAGAATGGATCACGGACGATACCAGGCTGGTGCTGATGGCAAGCTAGCATCGGTATACCTAATTGGCCGTTGAAGATTGATTTAGTGCACGATATCGGGTTGTAGTCCAAGTCGGAGCTGAGCATGGGTAACAGCACACACGCACGCACATGGGGGGAAAGGGCGGGCAGGGTGTGAAATGGAGGGGAAGGTACGATGTACATGGCACCTTGGACAGGGGGAGGAAGGTGCGCGAGGAAGACCTAGCATTTACGCGCTTGCGTCTCCTACCTACCTACCTACCTACCTACCTACCTACCTACCTACCTACCTAGGCACCTTACCTGACGTGCTGAGTTCCTCCTAGATGTCGCATCGAAACCTGAAAAGAACGGACGGACGGAGGTACGTACTAGGTTATACGGTACTACCTAGGTAGGTGGTAGGCAGGTACCGATAGGCTTGTGGAAGTAGCACGTATGCCTCTTTTGTTTCGGAGTACGGCTCTCAGGGAAGGAAGGAGATGAGTGAGTGCAACTCCTCGCGCCTGCCCAGTTCGTTCCCTTCAACGTTCATGTCCACGGCACCGTGTCACCGACCTTAGTCGAGGCCTTGAGTTGGAAAGTTCCTAGGTAAAGTACCTACCCAGGGCAGAAATGGAAACACCGAGGGGAACAACCACTGCCTGCGACTGGTGAGAGCGGCCTGCCCCGCCTCCGTCCTTTCCCCTCCTTTCCTTTCTTTCCTTTCCTAGAAACAGCTCTACTGCCCCTCCTCCGGCCCTTCCACCGTGACGGTTCGGTACCGCTCCGTGGAAAGTGGGTCTCGGCTGTCCTTCCTTTCCCCCTTGGTCGGTCTGCAACACTTTCGTGCATAGGTACCTAGGTACCCAGGTAAGGTATCATAAGACAGCTGCTACCTAGTTAAGTAAGGCACCTACCTACCTAGGTGTAGGTGCCTGTCTTTCCGAGGCATCTCGACAGATGCGCAACAGCCATTCGCTCTGTGCCGTGCATGTTCTGAGAGCAGCTAGGCATAATAGATCCGCCTCCTTCATTCACCACGCGTTCTTTCTCCTTGGACCAAGTTAGATTCTCCCCTGACTCGCCACGGCCGTTTCGAGCACATGTCACTTTGACCACCGCAACGAGGAACTGGACAATCGGCCGATGGTCGCACTTGCAAGTTCTTCTGTCACAAGGGGGCCCTGAAAAGGCTTCTCAATGCCAAACAGCGTTAACCTTCTCTTGCGTTCCGCAGGCAACGTACACGGCGGCGGGCTCCGTGCGGGGGTCCCGGGCCATGGGCACACGTACATAGGCCACCAGTTCTTCCTCATGTAGTACGCTGCGAGAGTTTCGGCAAGCGGTAACGTGTCTGACGCCTCGTCCCGTTCGTCTCAGGAAATGCGGAAATTGCATGGGCGTTGCCGTCATGATGATGGCTGGACGACGACGACGACGACGACGCCGCCTGGTACCATCCACAGCATGCTGCGCGCTCTCAGCGGCCGAAGCTCGGGGACACTCCAGCCACCTGTTCTTGGTGCTCGACGGGAGGGTGTCGCCGGTTGGCGGCGGCCATTGTGAGTCGCCGCTTCATCCGAACGTAGGGTACCCAAGTCCGAGGCAGCAGAATGGCGCCATTCAGAATTCGCGCAGAGCAACAACGAAGCTGGCAGGCAACATGATATCGAAAAAGGGTAGCAGGGCGGCGAGGAAACGAAACCCAAGACGCACCACGCTCGGCGATTTTAGCCCATCGCGAGGG
This sequence comes from Colletotrichum caudatum, assembly GCA_030867225.1. Classification (NCBI taxonomy): domain Eukaryota; kingdom Fungi; phylum Ascomycota; class Sordariomycetes; order Glomerellales; family Glomerellaceae; genus Colletotrichum; species Colletotrichum caudatum. The sequence continues at coordinate 9,049 of MU846400.1, forward strand.
GCCCTGATGGGCCGTGGTTTGGGGGATAAGGTGAGGATGACGATGAACGACGAGCACACTTCCTGGGTAGCCTGGTGTTCGGTCGTCGCTGTTCAACGGGGCCGTTGGAGATTTGCCTTGCCCGATCAAAAGAAGCCCGAGACGCGAGGTTGGAACTCGAGGTCTACAGAGGGAACATGTTGCGATATCTGATCGTGTCCGCTATCCGAAGCTTAATGGTATGGTATGCGACGGACGAACCGTTCGGTCCGTGGTCCACCACGTTCCGCCGTCTTTTGCCCACAACGCGTACTGGGGTTCTACGCATACCTACATACCTACAGAGCACCGAGTACCTAACTTGTCGAGGGACCGGTATAGGTAGTGTCGTGCTTCTTCGGCTGCTTTTTACTAGCCCATCTGCCATGGCGTCGGATCTGGAACCCGCGCAAGACAAAGGAAACAAGCAACAAGGATTTTGCTCGAATCGGCAGCCCTCGACGCTGCTCCTATGAATTCATATTGGCGAATAGAAATTTGGGCGTCTGGTTATGATCAGTCTAGACTAGCTTTCCATGAGTGCACGACCGGTGCATCGTTCTTCTCGTTGGCCACTGCAGCCGGAGAGCACGGAGGCATCTATCTGGGCGCGTGTAACATGAGAAATGGGAGAGAGAAAGAGAGAGTTCTGTGCTATGAATGCATACATACGCAGAAAGTACTCCTTGCTTCCTTCAAATGATGGCTGCCTGATGTCCCGCAAGTAGTGTAGATAAGTACATAGGTAGGTAAGAGTGGAAGAGAGCTGATAACTGATGCGATGAGGGGGAGGAGGGTCCGTACCTGGCTACCTACATGGTAGGTAGTAGTAGGTAGGTAGGTGGGCGGCCCAAGCTTCTTTCCCAGCTAGGTTCGCCAGGCACTCCCACAAAAGCAGGGGCTCCTCCCCTCCCTAAAGTAAGCACAAGCAAGCAGGGGTCTAGTCTAGTCTGGTGGACCCATACTTGTTGTGCTCCGGCCCGACTTTGTACTGAGGACGTAGGTAAGGTAGGTAGGTAGGTAGGTACAGGATTTTGAGGCCAAAGCTGGGGGAATTGGGAAGACAGCATCTCATTTGGCGGTCACATGATGCGTGACCAAAGGAGATTTGCAAGCAAGCAAGCAGGCAAGCAGGCAGTACGTACCGTACAGTAATTACCTGCTACAGGTGATATAAGCCATAATTGCAGCACTGTGATTGTGGGTCCACCTCTATGCCTCATTCTATTCGTCACACTACCGTATCTACCGTACCTACGGATACCGTACCTACCTTCTGTACGCTAGGCAGGTAGGTACTTGTCCCAGCCAGTCCCGTCCCCTTATCGATGGCGAAGGAACAATAACAACAATAACAAGCCGCCGCCGCCGCCACCTCCATTTCCAGCAAAGACAGGTAGATATAGGCAAGGCAAGGTAAGGCAAGGCAGGCAGGGACGTTGCTGCTTAATGTACCTTTCCGCTGTTGGTCCCGTCCGTCCGTCCGTCCGTCTGTTTGGCTGGCGAGCAATTACTGCCTGTGTATGTGTAGGTAGGTAGGTAGGTACATGGTAATTCCCTCCCATTGTTTTCCACTGCCCAATCTCAGCCCGTCTCACCGAATGCATCTTCTTTCTTCCCACCTCACCTTAGGTCGGGTCTCGGAACCGTTCTTTGTCATTGGTTGTCCACCTCCACCTCGTGTAGTGTACCTATTCATCTACGTCGCGTCTCCGTTTTACATGAGGAATGAGGTAGCCAGCACACACACTACCTACCTACCTACCTACCTACCTACCCACCCACCGACTCGGGCACTCGGAATAATACCTTGCTTGGGTGGGTGTAGTAGTGTATCTATCTAGTCTTCTGTCTCTTTCCCTGTTGTCCAATCCCGACGTATGATTCTCCCCTTCTTCTCCCAAATGCGGCATATCCTTCCCGCTCTAGTCCCTCATCCCTGCACATGGCTGGCCTCTTCCTCCCCCCTCGGTCGGGCCTGGGTCTGACCGAGCTCGCTGCCCACAGATGCGCCTGAGCCATTCCAAACTTTGCCCTGTCTTGCTCTACCTACCTACCTACCTACCTACGTGCCTGCCTGCCGTCTTACCGTCCCGTATCCTGGAGAACCATGGCTCACAGTCCATGACATGCACACTATCTATCTACCTACCTATCAGTAAGGTATCCATGTACCTGCCTACCTACCTGCCAGCCAGCACTGTCCAAACACGGCATACAGGCAGGCAGGCGCACAGCCCACCTTACCTTCCTTTATCCAGCGTCATCACGCTTTCCTTGCCCTTCCCTTCCCCTGCCCCTGCCCCTTTCCCCTGCCCCTTCCGCCTCGCCTCCCTTGTCCCAATAGCGCGCTGTCTCTGACCATTTTACTTTTCCCCACGCTGACTTGGAACGAACCGTTTCTCGCCGTCCCACGTCTTACCTTATCCAGCGCCGGGGTCTTTGCTTTGCTTTGCTTTGCCTTTACTCACCATCACCACTGACCATGACGGCTACCTACTCCCGCCGCGAGGGCCATCATCGCCATGGATGAATGTATCCACATCTCACGGCAACCGCACCAGTTCAATGGATGCACAGAGCAACTTCTGGTTTCTGCCCTGCCCTCAGCATGAACCAACACACGCCGCCGCCCTCTTTCTTGCTGCCGACCTGTTGGTTCCCTTCCGCCCTGGTTGTCCCGCCATCCAATGGCCGAAAACAACACCCATTAGAATATTCATTGCCCGTTCACACATGCCTTTCTAATACAGGGTCTGTCTGTTTGGCTGGCTGGCTGGCTGGCTGGGCCCTGCTTGATGACATGGGGGCATTCGCTTGAATCGACTGCCGGCAGCCCAACCCTCCTCGCCCTATCTATATGCTGCCCATGGGGAAGCTGGGGAACCTAGGAGGGGGGGCAAAGGCAACCAACGCCCGTCGTATTCCCCGGCATCCATGTGAATGCCCTCATGGCTTCCTACCCAAGAGACCTACCTGACCCTCTCTCCCCTGCACCGACCCAGACGGGTGCCACATACGTTGCCTGCATGCCCAGACAAGGCCTCATACAGCCCAAACCGTCGTACCCATGCCTCAACCTGGCATGCATTGCCATCTTCTCTTCTGTTTCGCTCCGTGCTGGCTAAGCTGCTGTCGACCTGGCTGCTGCGTTGCCGTGCCGAGTTGTCCATCTCCCCGGTCAGGTCACCACCTCATCCAAGCGGTCGAGGAAGCTCCAGCACGCACGCACGCACGCACGCACAGGAGAAACTGGTCCAATGTCGATTGCACTCGACTGCCAAGGGTATCTGCGCGTGGACGAGCCCATCCATGTATGTCCACCAACACCAATGAATCAGTGCAAATGTACCAGCTAGCCGTTTGCATGCTCCGTTTTCTTTTTCACTCGCTCTGCAAACCCCCCGTCTGCTGCCCTTTTTCTTACCACACACAAACTCACTCGCACTAGTAGTAGCTTTCCTACATACAGGCACACCTCACCCTGGGCGAGCCTCTCTCTCTCTCTCTCTCTCTCTCGCGCGCGCGCGCCCTCGCCCTCTCCGCCTTCTGTCTGTCTGTCTTTCTCTTATTCACCCACTGTCTTGTGTTTCTCTCTCCTCCCTCCACAGTGGGCCGCCCCAAGGATACCTTGGTTCCATCCGTTCACGCCCTCTTTCAGAGCCACAGCCACAATGTACGTACGGTACATGGATGCCGTAGCGTGTATAAGGCAAAGGAATACATAGCATATCTAAATCAGGCCTTCGCTTTTTTAACCGTTCATCGTCCGCTCCTTTTCATCCACGTCGCATGCTCCTCGCTCTCACAAGTTTCCATCCCTCGTCCCTTCCTACAGAAACACCCGGACTTTTGCTCCATGCTCGTCCCTCTTGGAGACTGGGTAATGGCCGTGACCGTTTCCGTTCCTGTTTCGTAATCCCATTTCCTTTCCTCTCGCCGCTGTCTAACTTGCAGTCGGCTAGCTTCCGCTCAATCTCGCCCTAACCTTCCGTTCGTGGCCCTCAGAGCCCTTCCCTTCTCGGGAGCCCTCTCACACGAAGCCCAAGACCTTGCTAGTCCTCTTGCGCGCCCTATACCTCGTCTCCATCGTCACACAGACATCTCACTCTCACCACCTCTAGAACTCTAATATATCCAACCCTCGCCCAATTCTTTAATAGTGGCTTTCCCCCTCCACCATCACCGCGCTCTCTTATCTTGACTCGTACTTCTTCATTAGATCAGGATACCCCCTCCCCCCTCTCTCTCTCTCCTTACCAGAGCAACCCCTCACAAGCTCGAGAGACTCTTTCATAATTCAACAATGTCTTCCAACTCCAAGCCTCGACAGCCCCGACTCCGGGCTTCTTGCGACGGTTGCTTTTTGGCCAAGGTCAAATGCTCCAAAGCAAGGCCCATCTGCTCCCGATGCCTCGCCTGCGGCCTCGAATGTCGCTATTCTCCCTCAAGCAGGGCCGGCAAACCAAAGTCTGATCACAGCGCGCCGAGCCACGCCAACACCGTTCACATGGACATGACCGACCTGTCCCCCATCATGGACGAGAAGAACCTCATGTTCGGCCAGCATCCCGGCATGTACAAGATGGAACCTGGCTGGCATACCCCCACAAGCATGGAAGGCGCCATGACCAGAAATCCGTCCATATCCTCTGGGCTTGCCATGCTCGACGTCGACGACACAAGCCCCAGAGACCAAGATCCAACGGTGGACATGTACGGTGGAGGCATGCCTTGGACCCCCCCTACAGACTTTTCTACAGCGCCCTATCCCGACATGACGATGGCCAGCGCACACATGACGTCCCAACACGGGCGCTCTCAGTCCATGGAAATGGCCATGGCAGCCCAGATGACGCACTGGGGAGACCCGACGCAGCACGATATGATGCCCTACGCAGCGATGCCGACGACGAGCAACATGGCCGCCGCAGCCTACTTCCCGAGCCCTTCGGCCACGCCCAATATGCGCCCGGCCGTCAGACACAAGTCTTCGTCATCCGGAGGCGGCGGTTCTTGCACCTGCTTCACCGTCTGCCTGCAGTCACTCCAGGCCCTGCACAACGCCTCGTCCCCGCAAGCGCCACCCTTCGACCTTGTGCTCTCCCTCAACCGCAAGGCCGTGGAGGGATGCGCCGCCATGTTGTCTTGTAACAGATGTATGAGCCGCTCGGGCACCCACACAGCCGCCATGCTCCTGGCCACCGTCATCGGCAAGATCACAAGCTTTTACAGGAACGCCAGCCACACCTACTTTGAGAACGGCATGGTACCCCAGGTCAACCAGCTGAGCCCCGGGGGTGGCCTGGGTGGCCTAGGTGTCAGCCTCGGTGCGTACACGCTAGGTGGTGAGGATGGCAGGTGGCTCGAGCTCGAGATTCTTAACCGGGAGCTTCGCAAGCTGGAAGAAGTCTACGCGCAATTCCGCGACGTCTGCGCCGATCTCTCGGAAGATGCTGAAGTCAGCAAGGCCATGATTGGCTATCTCGGCCACAGCCTTGGCACAACACTCGAGGTCGTCAGCCATCGCAAAGGAGACATGAGCTATGCTTAGTCACACCGAGATCACAAAGCAAAAAAAGAAAAAGGGAATAAAAAAAAAGAGAAGGGGGTGGGGGTGGGGGAAGCCTCCTCAAAACCTCCTCCCCCAAAATAACCCAACGACGGAAAAGGAACAGGCCGAAAAGACGTACAAAAGTTCTTGGCCGAATTTACATAGAGCGCCGGAGCAAAAGTGCGCTCTCGACATGACCGATATGAGCATTCGCCACTACCGGATTTACTTTGTTTTATGGAGTACCACCTAGTTACCTGGGGCCAGGCAAGGGGGGTTCGGGTTGGTGAGAAGACCGGATAATTGGAGACTTTTTTTTTTTTTTAATATTCTTTTTATACTGTATTGTACATGGTGCAGCGGTGTCTGAACCTTGTCAACCCGGCGTGCTGGCGAAATCAGAGCTTCTATTGTTATCATTACTCGGATTACTTCTTTCTTCTCCCCCTTCCTTATGTCTCCCGCTTCTTTGGTTGAGAGAGAGAGAGAGAGAGAGAGAGAGAGAGAGAGAGAGAGAGAGAGAGAGAGAGAGAGAGAGAGAGATGCGCGCGCACACACATACACTTGTCAAAGTAACCCACTACGGGACATCAACTGGAAAGAAAGGGATAGAGTGGGCGGGATAGGCAAGGTAGCGAAAAGAGAGCGGGCAATTCAGAACCGGTTTATTTTTATTTCCTCGCCCCCTCCTTCGATGGCAAAGCAAAACCTTGAGCAGCAAACCTTTTTGGTCAGGTCCCCCCCCCCTCTGCACATCCCGCCTCATTCCATAATCAACGAGTCACACAGGGGAAAAAGAAGGGTGTTGGGTTCATCGGAAGGGGTCTGGTTGTGTTGTGCCGTCCGCCATCAGCCGCCTCGACACTTCGGACGAAGGCGAGGAGGACAAGACAGAGGACCGAGCCCAAAGGACGCCAGGGCCAAGGAAGGCCAGGGCCAGGGAAGACCAGGTTTGACGAAGGCGAGAGCGAGAGAGAGAGAGAGAGAGACTGTCGTGTTGTATCAGCAGCAGCACCTTGCCCACCTAGGAATAGCCAATAACGACAATTGTCATCATCGTGCCTATCCATGCAGGAGAAGCGCGACCTGCAACATCGACTTGTCATCAACATGCCGACTACATGCGCTATCGAGAGAAAAAAAAAAAGAGAAAAAAAGGGGGGCGTGGGTTCGGAACTCGATCGCAGCTTTTCCATCGTCGTTTGATGCGTGCCCCCCCCCCCCCCCCTACCCCCCGCGTTCAGACCTACCTATAGCCGAGGGAGGAACGAGGCTTCATTCTATCCAGCCCGTCCCGGAACTTTTTTTTTGTCAGCAGCGGACATACGTTTGGGGAGGGGAAACAAAAAAAACCTACTGCCGCCCTAGATTCAAAATACAAATAAAAACAAAAATAAAACCTATTGGTTTTGCAAAGGGGGAGGTTGGGTGATACGAGGGGCTTGTTTCTCCCCACGTGCGATTTTGTCAAGGTGGTTGCATTGCCTCTTGTCGAAGATGTTGCATTAGCCTTTCCGAGTGGGGCTATTCCAGATACCCAACTGTCGGCATTGAGGCCGATGCTCACCCTCCCCCCTGGCACCGCAGGCACCCCTCCTTCTCTCTCTCTCTCTCTCTCTCTCTCATTCTCTCATTCTCTCACCTCCCTCTCACCTCCCTCTCACCTCCCTCTCACCTTGTCAGCTGCACCTTTGCTCACCTTGACCGTCCACTCGCTCCCCGTCCAACCCTCGTCCAGGTCCACCGTCTCCTTCTCTCTCTCTCTCTCTCTCTCTCGGAATAGGTCTGTTCTGCGCCTCTTCCTGCGCTTCCTTCCCGTCCCTTCCGCCTTCTTGCTTCGCGCGCGCGGGCGCGCGTGTGTATGTATCGTCATGTCTCCTGTAGCTTGTGATCTGTGGCTGACGTGACGAGATCTCCCCGCCCCCCTCTCTCCTCTTCACTATTAGCACGGACGGTTTGGAGATGTCCGAGAAGGACGTAAAGGCTTTTGTGGCTTATCTCATGCGTGCGCGGCATCCGTTTTTGATGGCTCGATCCAATGAGGTCAGGTCGGAGTCAGCCTTTGGGGATGTTTCCAAATATGCAAAGCTAGCGTGTGAAAGGCCCCAAAAAAGGGCCTTGGGCGTGCCACGAAAAGTCAGTACACGAACGGGAAGGGGAGGATGACTCGGGGTGGGAAGATATTCCCCGACGCAGTGTCAGCATTTTGACGCAGTGGAAGCATATCACAGATACACCTGTCTGTCTGGCGTTCGGCTGATTAGTCTTACTTCCGAGGTGGGATGCCACAATGGTCCCAGTGGCGAATCGCGCTTTCGGACAAGAATCAAGTCCTACCCCCGCCACAGCCGCTGACACGGCAATGGCGTGTTGGAGCCCGATGAGAAGAAGCACTTGCTAGGGATAGAGGGGGTGTTTGAGGGATGTGTACGCGTATCTTGAGGCGGAGGTCTCGAACAAACCGTGGTCAGCTTGATGTAGTTTCCGAGGACCGGGGAGCGGGGAGATCGGAAGATGGGTGCTGCGGGAGAATCTCCGATGTTCGTCATTTCGTGATGTACCCGCCGAGTGTTCGGCATGGCAGCCGGGAAAGATGCAAGACGAGAGCACGGACGGCGACGATGGGAACATCTAGTTCTGGATTGCATCGTATGAGGCAACGGCGCAGCACGCGCGCACCTGAGAAGGGGTGGTTAGATCCACAGGCCCAAGCTCTTACATGCCTCGAGGAGCGTCGTCTGTCATGCAGGCTCGAGGGATATTTGGCTTTGTCATTCCGGGACACGGCCTCTCTCTGCAGACAGGTTGCTGGATGCTCGACAGCAAAGGGAACAAAGCGAATAATAGAAGAGGTCAAAGAGGAGCAGGGGGAGGTACATTGAACAATCCTGGAACGGAAGGCATTCTCCAAGTATTGCGTGTCTAGAGAGCTCTTAGTTCTCTTTGGATCCAACGGAAACTGTTGGACGAGGACGTCAGATGTCGTCGTGCTGCCAAAACTCTGATATAGTAGTGGTTTCACCTGGCCGGCTCGGAGATCATGATTAATGCATCGGAGACTGGTGGACTCGGTAAAACACAACATGGTACTGTTGCTCGAACCAATGCAAGATGGAGCTTGCACTTGGAATGACATGGGAACATGTTGATTGAGAGACCTCTTGGCCCGAGACGCCGCCGGACTTTTCTCGCCATCCAAAGTGACCGACATGCATGGTCATATTATCAAGTGGCAGCGCCGCCAGATGATACTGGATTGGTCACCAAGGGCCACGAATGACTAAATCCCGACGTGAAGAGTGGTTTGGATGAGTTGTGGCGTTCCAAAAACCATCGGAACGTCTCACAGACATTCGCAGCCTGGGTCGTGGAATGATCTCTGCGGGTGTGAGCTGCCAGGGGTTTGGTAGCGACTTGCTTTCGTAAGAGGCTGAGACTGGAGCTCGGGAAACAAGCTGCGCCCGCCCAAAGAGGCAATCTCGTTGGAATTCCCGAAGAAGCTGGCGAACGGTTGGTCGTTGCGCTTCAAGCACGTCTCCAATGCAAAGATCCGCCATCTTCAACTGAAACACGATGCCGCGAGCCGCTGTCCCCAGCCGACCACGCGTTCGTCTCGAGTCTGATGGCCTTCTCCACTTACCACAGGCAAATAGACTATGTAGTAGATCATGTCGATGCGGAAGTGCTTGTCGATGAAGCAGCTTCCCGCAACCTTTGGCTTGCTTCATATCGAGAGCTCGGAGCGTATGGTTATCGATTGGTCCGTTTCCAGGATAATTGAACGTCGTCCGAGCGCAGGGCACCGGGGGAGGGGGGTTGCTGAAGCTTGCCACTTTGGTGTCCTGGACCTGTTTCTGGCCTTCATCGGGGATTTCCCGAAAATTTCCAACCCACCGGACGGATATTGCTTGTGTCAACCAGCATATCCGCCGAGCATCTGATTAAACAGTCGCAAGTACGGCTAGGCCACCCGAAACATAGACATGTCTGAGGCACAGGGGCCTGGTGGAGGTAGCACGGGCGAATCCCAGGAGGCGGGGTTCATCAGCTGTCTGTTTGACAACGGGCAAGTGCAGCAAGATGCACTTGGGCGGCAAAGACATCCTAACATAGCTTCCGGGAAGCAGGGCCATGCCTCGGTTACTCGAATCCAAATCTGCTCAGACAGTGCAGGGTCTGACGTCTGTGGAACCAACGGCTGCGACATTGAGCACTGGACTGGAGATAGAGGGCAATGTACAGGTGTCGAAAATGAACGACGGCCAGGATAGGTACTTCCAAGAGCAACGGGGCAAAGTTTGAAGAGAGTCGTGTAGTGATGGCAGTTTGCGCCACCCGCATGCAGCAGGAGACTAGTCTGGCCGCCCTGTGCGAGTCGAATCAGCCAGGGTCTACAGTCGATCCGCAAGGACGCATTGCGTGGCAGAAGGCAAACAAAAGTTTTTTTGGGGGGCTCTTGACCGGTGCTCTTTTCGAAATCGAAGAGGCCTGCCTTCCTTTAGAGAGGGTCTTACCAAGTGCGGTCGGATGATCCGTACTTGGGGTGGTCAGAATCAGTTGGATGCAAGGTTACGCATTGATGGTGCTGTTGTTTTTTGTCGACGACGACGACGACGATGATGATGATGATGCTGATGATGCTGATGATGAGTAGACTCGGAGATGGGTACAAAGTAAAGGGGCGACATGAAGTGCCTGCCTCACGGCCGGGCTTTGACCCGAGGCGGCTTAGTCATACACGGACGGCATTCCCTGGGTAGGTAGGCAGGCACCTTAGTGGTGCAGTGCAACGGGCTGGCTGGCTGGCTGCACTCATGTATCCGTATTCGTACCGTACCGTACCGTACCTAGGAAGTTGGGAAGGTATGGACCCCCTCCTCTTTCCTCGTATGCTTAAACTGTCGACGAGTAGTAGGAGTGGGAAGGTGCCAACCGCATGATGGATGGAGAGGTGAAGTGACCCCCAAGTCGCCCATCCCGCTCCACCCTCGGCGCCTCAGCTCAGTCTTACCCTCCTTCGTGTCTTCACCATCAGACCTCACTTGAACTGACCAAAACGCTTATCGCCCTACAGATACATCCGATTCGACTCCGCCAACACCATCATCTCACTACCTTGAGTCGGGGAACTGGAAAGCCTTCTGCAGTCAGCTAGCTTCTGCTCCATCCTCCGAAGCCTCGCGAATTGGGAGCCATCCGTGAAGCCGCGCCGGCACATCACCGCATCCGCCACCAGGGTCAACAAGAACCTGTCAGCCACAAACAAAACCTCCAGATGCAAACCTCGGACTGCGTCATATCCAGTGCGAATGATTTGCACTCGGCTGGTACACATCAGCTGTTCTGGCTGCCGTCTCTTGACACGCAATTGCTGCTCATCCCGGGGGCAATCACGCCCCCCCCCTGGAGAATGTGATGATGGCGCTCGCCTTGGGCCCTCAGTTTCGCATGTGAGAGGGGCCAAGTGGCCTGCATCATAATCAACTCTTCATTTTGCGGGCGGTCGGTCCCGAACCATTCCATTCGAGCCCGCCGCAACATCACGACACTTGCAAGATCGGCAATCAGCCAAATGATATGGGGTAAAGCTCCACATGTTGCGGTCTCGGCCTGTAAACGGCCTTCTGGAATCGAAATCAATTATCGCCATGCCCAAAATGCTATGCGAGAAGGTCTTGCGTGGGTCTGTGGCTCTGTCTACTCTCTTCTCCCAACGGGGTGTATCGGGCAAGTAGGGCCCGTGGACGGCGCTTGTGTAACCTCACAATTCTTATCATCGCTTGGGTTGGTCTCAGATTGTGTTTTCCCCCTCCCATTAATGCGTTGTTTTCTGCATTGGTATCCGCAACTGCGCATTGCTTTCGCCAAACCAAGGCGCGCCAGCATACTCCCCGACTTTCCATAGGTACGCTGCTGTATGATCGCATCTACGGTAGCGAAGCTACTATGGATCTCTCAGTGGCTTCCATCCATTCCGTCACAGCCAATCACGATACCACTCATCACACCACCTCGTCGTCCCATCCGAAAAGAGGCTCTGCATCTAATACCGGCTTTGTGGCTTTTTTCAGGAGGCGTAGCCTGGCTCAAACACGCTTCATCACTGGCCATGAGGCGTCTGCTAAACCATCAGCCGAGGCATGATGTTCACCGAGGCCTGCTTCCTTCCAGCTGGAGTCGGCTATGTAAGAGGATCACGTATTTGCTCCGCCCAGAACATGCCCGAACTGACCGAGACTTTGGCAATCAGCCTTGGCGATTGATCCAGTTTATGGGGTTTACACAGCATGATGATGATGCTGACGAGCTGCTTCTGATTTGTCCGATTCGAGATGCCGATGCATGTCTTTCTGTCATCGAGGTTTCCCTTGTTGTCTGGTACCTCTACTCGTCTTGTAGCGACGTTTCCCAACACAAGACTTTGCATGGTCCCCTGTACCGGCAAGCGCCCTGCGAACGGCCTGCCGCCTCTAGGCATCGTCCTGCTACTTCCCTTGGCCGAGATGGTCTGGCTTCGCATGGTCTGGTCTCTCCGTAGTTGACCCAAGTCCGTGGATAGCAAATCAGCTTGCTGCGTTACGGGAAGGTAGACATGTCAGAAGCCTGACTCAAGAGTCTCTTTGAACGCTGACTGCTTGTGCAGCTAACTACATGACTCGAGCAGGGGCTTTGCTGGCACTCCGTCCTCAACGTCATAGATGGAAAGCAGATACCATGGGCGACGCTGTCCGATTTGTTCGTTGTCATCAACGGCCTTGCTACACGTTGCTAGACACATTTTTCGGTTGATAATTTTGCGGCATCTTATACCCGAACAGGGGCTTTTAGGAAGCGGTATGCATGCATGTCAGAGTATCATGGCATTAGCAGAATGACGATGCGTCTGGGCCCACGTCACGATAAAGAAGAAGCAGCGACTGGCAACCAGATACATGCTTGGCCGACAGCATTGGATATGATTTTCGGTCAATGTTGGCTGCTAAAGGCCAGCGGCTTTGGGGATAACGGTTGCTTACCCATGGCCAGTTTAACCGCCTATCGGGGGGCAAAATGAAAATAAGTAAAACACTTAGGGGAAACCCCCGACATGGCCAAAGTATGTAAGACGGCGAATAGGACAGAAACGGCGCTGCATGCTTGGGCAACCAACGGTGCCACTTCTTGCAAAGCTGACAAGGAGCATTGACCATGCTTCCCGCCCCCCCTTCCCCGGGCTACCGACGTCGGGTTGGGGTTACAGGCGGGCGATCGCAACAGCCGGTCATCATGTGAGCAGACAGAAATGCAGAGCTTACGTATCCCACAAAAAGGAAAACACACACAGGCTAAGCAGGCAAACCGGGACTGACCGACGGCCCATCTCTTCTTTGTTAATCGTCCTAACGCTCGTGTCAAAGTAACCCACGCTCGTGGCCTCCCCCCCCCCCCCCCCCTGCATCGCTCCCGCTCAGTAATAAACGACCAGGGTGTTGTGGACCGTGACATCGGGCGGAATCCACTCCTGGCGGGTAGGGCGGAGTATCCACTCTTGCCGAGACGCCAGAAAACAGGACAAACATCGGAGGGCCCTCCGATCGTCGATCCTCCCTTGGCAGAACCCGGACCTGGGCCGGATGGCCGGATGCAAGAGCCGTTTGCACCCACCGCCTCTTTGCACACGCCATCTGGCACTTTGAAGAGCAATTCCAAAAGGCGTGTTTCACAACGCGCCGCGTCAGTCGGATTCAGAGTCTTTGAGGGGGGGTGGGGGGGGTGGGTTCAAGAGACTGGATTCCTTTCCTTGGTTGCCGGCGTGCCCGTCAGCTTGAGGAAAATGGTACGACTCTAAGGGACAGCTCCGCCGTTGCACGCGTGGCGCCGGCGGCGTCCCATAAGCTCTTGACGTACGAGGATTTTGCCTTCTGGTACGATGTCGGCGTCAGCACCGGCGGATTTGTCGTTTTTTTCTTCATTTATTTTACTTGTGTAATCTTTTGCGTTCATGGCGTCGACTTGTCAGCGAAGTGAAGGTCAGGTTTCGTGCGCTGCTGCCCCGACGGGCCCCCCTGCGCCAGTCCAACGTCTCGGGTACTATTCCCGTTGCCGCTCCGCCTTCCCTGTTGGCGATAAGATTTCGGCACATCCGGGGTTTGTGGGGGGGGGGGGGGGGGGGGGGGGGGGCGGCAGATGGGGGGGGGGGGGGGGGGGGGGGGGGGGGGGTGGATTTTCATTCTGCCCTGTGGCCTCCGGGAAGGATATAAAATACGCCTCGAAGCCAGTGGTATTTTTATTGTTATTATTATTCCGATCATGTTATTTCCATCTATTTTTATTACGTTTAGAGATGATTACGATGTCGACGTGTCCAGCTTCGTGGCCCGCCATATCCCGCTGGCGAGGCAAAGGGGATCTGATGCATACCCGGCGTGTTTGTGGCCAATAATGACCCGCGTCAGTTCACTGTCAGGGTGCGGAGAGGCGCGCAAATTTCCTAGTCAAGGTTTCGATTGATTCATGATTTCTACATACGCCTTTCCACGGTGTGTTTGTGCTGTAAGTTCCACCGTTTGGAGCTCCCATATTACCGACCAGACCCAGACCTGGGGATCGCAAGCGTCCGGCCCGCCGTGCGACCCGGTGCATTAAGGCGTCACGATGGCAACCCCGCACGGAAGGAGTTGCGGACGAATTGCACATTTAGATGCATTTATGTGCCACCACCGGTGACCTTGATGACCTGACCTGTTGTGGGAGTTAGCAAGCCAACACTGGAAACAGCAGCCTTCCGTTGGCGACAACTTACCGTTGATCCACTCGCAGTCGGGGTGGCAGAGGGAGGCGACGACCTTGCCAACATCGGCAGGGACACCGACGCGCTTAAGAGGGTTGATGTTGGCGAGGCCCTGGTCGATGATCTCCATGGGCATGCCCTTGTAGCCGTTGGGGACGTAGTGCCAGGCGTTCTCGTCGAACATGTCGGTCTTGACACCGCCGGGGGCGATGGCGTTGACGGTGACGCCCTTGTGGCCGCAGTCGACGGCGAAGGCGCGGGTGAAGCCCTCGACGGCGGCCTTGGAGCCGGCGTACAGGGCGTGGTTGGGGATGCCGCCCATCTGGGCGGCGATGGAGGAGGTCAGGATGACGCGGCCGCCGCGCTGGCAGTGCTTCAGGCCCTGCTGGGCGACGAAGAACTGGCCGCGGGTGTTGAGGTCGAAGATGTTCTGGAAGAGCTCCTCGGTGACCTCCTCCTCGGGGCACCAGACCTCCTTGCCCGAGTTGGAGACGACGTAGTCCATGCGGCCGAAGTGGGCGACGGCGCGGTCGAAGAGGTCGACGACCTCGGCGGGCTTGCTGATGTCGGCCTTGTAGGCGACGGCCTTGGAGCCGAGCTTCTCGATCTCGGCGACGACCTCCTCGGCGGCGGAGGCGGACGAGGCGTAGTTGACGACGACGTTGGCGCCGCGCCTGCCGAGCTCGATGGCGATGCCGCGCCCGATACCGCGGCCGGAGCCGGTGATGAGGGCGACCTTGCCGACGAAGGGGCGGGCCGCGTCGTACCCGGCGGACTGCTGGGCAGCGGCGTTATCAGTCGCTGCGGGGGCCATGGTGAAAAGACTGTGGCGGAAAGAATGGAAGAAGGGGATGAGGTGAGGGAGGATGAGGGCAAAAAAAGCTGGTCGGGGATGGGCGGTCGAGTCGAGGAAGTTATATACGGATTTGGTTGGCGCGCAGCCCAGTCGACGCTTCGCGCGGGCGAAGAGCGAAGCTCCGAACGCATGTCCGCCCGGTCGCCCACCGCCGCGCACCTCCGCCGAGTAGCGAGGCACCTTGCATTTTGGGGGTGGATTGAGCTAGGATCCGGGCCCCGGGGTGGCATTGAGGAGAGAAAGAGAGAGGGATGTGGCACTAGGAGACAAACGGGGATGGACGAGGCCCACGCATGGGCGCCCCCGTGCGCTTCTTGCCAGAGGACGGCAAAGGATGGAGAGTCCGTCGTCTTCGGATCAGACGCCACGGCGAGTTGCTGAGCCAGCCAGGGCTTGTGTAGCAAAACACTCGCGATTGTGCCCTTTGTCAGTCGTGCGAGACAGCACCTAGATCGCAGTCGGTTTTTCTTTCTTTCTTACGGGATGCTCTCTTTGTTGGCCCTCGACGATTGCCGACTTGGACAGGAACATGTCGCCCAAGACGTCTGGTCTGGGGGGGGGAAGCTGTTCCCCGGAGTCAATCGCCGGAGGTTTGGAGACCTAGGTAGGCCTGCCAAGGGCTTTGGGTCAGGGGATGGCGTCGTGGAGATTTGCCCCAGAGCATCAATCTGCTGCAAGCCGTGTTCGAGATGCGCCGCGTTCTGCGTGTTTACTTTCTTTGTTCATCCTCCATCTAGTTTCCTGCATTGTGTTTACTCGTTCTCTGGTTGCCATGGCACTCGCACGCTTGGGGAGGAGGCCACTCAACTGAGTCGGCATAATGGCGATGCGGCCACTAGTAATAGGTTGGCGTAGCTTTGCAACAACCAAGGCCAGTCGGTGCCTATCAACGCCAGGAACCGGTGCGCGAACCCCAGCGCCGCCCTGGGTAGATCACACGCCCCCGTCCCCAACGGAGGTCCGGCCATTCAAGAAGGGGTCCATCTGGACCCCTTCTGCTTCTCTCGGCGCACTTTTGTAATGGAATCGGTTGTCCGTGGAACTACTCGTGCCCCACACCTGCTGACTAACGGGGCTTCAGAGACCTCTATCCGTACGGATACAACAACATATACACATACACACACACCTAAACTGAAGGATTATCACGTCTGGTCTGGGGGGGGGAAGCAGAAATAGGGGGGATAGTTACACATATACGGGTACAGCAGCAGATACACACGCCTAAGTTGAACAAGGATTATCGCCGCGTCATTTCCGGTCCACTTTTATGCTGACGCGGGTGGAGGGAGGTAGGTCTCTGAAATCCCCGTTAGTCAATAGGTGCGGGCCACGAGTAGATGTTTTTCTGGAAAAGAAACAGCCGGTCTTTGGTCGCGTCCAGGGCCATAAACGCGAAGGCCCGAGTATTTGTCGAGAAAGACTGCCGGCCTGGCTTGGTCTCGGGAAAGGAGAGTGGCAGTGGGAACCAATCCAATCCAATCCTGCGAAGGAATCTAGACGACTGGCAGGTGTATGATGAGTCAGCACCCCGGGGGGTCATGGACGGAAAGGAACAACCAATAGGCCGGAGCCGTCATGGACTAGGGGTCCAGTCGTTCGTAAAAGGTCCTCACATAGCCGCCGAATAACGTCAATGTCAACCATGCTTGACCGGGGTAGGGTTGGCATTTTGCTCGCAACCGTTCTACTTATCCGACATTCGGCGATGCACTCGGCCGATTTGACTGCTCGAGGTAACCAAAGCCTGCTTCAGCTTGGTGCTATGCGAAGCGCGCAGCACTAGAGTGTGCGGGTTAATCATTAACGCAAGTTGCCATCGGGCTCAGGACTGACGGTTGAGGTTCTCTTCCATCACTCCAAACGCCGGTGAGCAACTCGCATGGGAGTTTCCATATAATGACACGGCAGCAACATATACTAACCGGATGTCTGGTGTTCCAGCTCCTTCGCCTTCAGCCCTCTCTGTGCACTATGCATTTTGAAGCTTTCCGCCGATGGAGACGTCACAGCAACAGCAACTGCCACGACACAAGCGACTCGCGGCATAACAGAAATCCCTCTACCATAAGTACCTAAGGCAATACCAGCCTGCTTCTAAGCAATCCATGTGAAAAAAAAAAAACCCCCCCAAAAAAAACCGCCCTTCACCTGCTCGGCTCTCGCGTACCACGAAACGGTACTTGCGTCACGTCACAAACCTCCAAACACCGATTGTAGTTTCTGCCTGCTCTTTCTTCCGTGTCAAAGCTCGTTATTCAAGTGCGAGGCTTTGGCATCTCATGTTCCACCGCTATTGAAGCCGATGAAAGACCGAAAAAGCGAGTAGCGACTCTTGAAAAGCGCATCGCGAGACCGCCATGCCACCCTTCACCTAGTACAGTACACTGGGCCCGGACGCTAGTGTTCCTCGAGCGCACCGGCCCGAAGGTCCGTGGATGCAGGCTCAAATCAGATCGACACGCGACACGCGACAGTCCATAGGCTCGGGACATTTGCAGGTCTAGAAGCTATTTATGTGCAGCCCTAGGCCGCATGCTTTCGGCTTCAGATGCTAAAGGTCTGGATGGCTCACCGAGCGCAGCCGCGGCCTACGTGCTCAAGGGCCTCGACTGACGTTTACCAGCTTGGGTGTCGGTTTCCGGACCGGCACTTGAACAGAGGGTCCAGGCTTCAGTCAGAGCGGCTCGTGACATTACCTAAATCACTGCTAGACGTTGGCCACAATTGGCTACTGGTAGCTGTTCTGCAGATATGCCAGATCAGATGCGCCTTGGAGGATGGGTCGATGCTCGTCATCTGTGCGACAGGTCGTCAATGCCTCGGCCACCAAGATCACCACACGTCTTGGCTTTCATCAGACGATAAAGTTCGCTGCCAGTGGGTGTTTGGTGGGCCGCCAACAAACTCGTTCGTTTTGAGGGTGCATTGCAACTGTTTCTAAATGCTGCCCGACAAGGTTATGTTGAGCACTCTCATCTGCACGCGCCAACCTTACCGCCATGTCGGTGACGGGACATGTGCCCAGGAGCCCATAGATGTTTTCGGTGGGTATACCACGCGAAACTATAGCGGAACGGCCCAACTCACTTTTGCCTTACGGTTTTGTAAGAACATGTCGCACAACACACATCGGTCTCAATATCTAGCAAGGCAGCGGTCTCTGTCAATACTGGTTGGGGGACGGCGGCCGTTTGACTGCGTTGGGCCGCTGTACGGTTTACCTTTTCCAGAATTGTCACGTTTGCTATCGGAGGCTATTCGCAGGTCTTGGCCGCCTGCCGGACCAAGCAGCCAACCGTGATGGCATGGCGAATCCACCATGTGCTCAACAGACTTTGCGCAAAGCGCAGTCCATTACTGCTTTCGCCATTTGCCGTCACGATCATCTTCAGTTACATAAACCGACATCGCACGAACCGCTCGCAATCGGGAAAGCCCCGAGGGGGGAGAGGCGTTCCAGTCGCTTCAGTCCAAGTCTTTTGGATACCTAGAGGACTACGATCTACCAACACGCCTCGGGAGCCAGAATGCGACCCACGCACATGTTGTGTCTGAAAGGTACAATAAGATCATTCGCCTCGTACGCCCCCACCACCTCGGCGTGGGAGTTCTTGGCAATCTTCCGTCCCCCAACGAGGGGAACTGGGGAGAAGGGGGGGAGGGGGTTTCTTCCCGGAGTACCGTCCGTCTACAAACATGACATCAGTTGCTCCTTGCAGGTCGGCATGTCGCGGACCCCGGTCGACCACACCCTCCCGGCGATTCCTGTGTACGTGTCTGTAAAGCCAGACATATAGTACTTTCGAAAACTTGGGACGAGGCTTTCGTTTGTTTCGACACAGCTTCTTAACGAACACTGCGGGTGACGGTGACTTAATCCCTCCTCCCTGATCCCGCTCCTCCCACAAATCATCTCACTTGCCAATCAGCGGAGCTTGGAAGCCGGTGTTGAATCCCGCGTCCAGTGATCAAGGGCTCGGCGGGCTGCTCCGTAACAGGGGACTGGAAACCTGGGCTGGTTCGCTTCGACGAAGCCAAGTCCGAATGCCAAAAACCTCTCACCCCCCTCCTTTTTCTCACCTCATCCGTTCGCTGGCGTTGGTCTACGATCCTATTTCCCACTGCGCCTTGGCATCAAAGGATGACTGTCAAAACACGTAGTGTTTGTCACGGAAAATCATAAAGGAAGAAGGAAAACATTGTGAGTAGTGGCCGACAGGGTGCCCCCGGCTTTTCTGATCGGCACTAAACATAGCGTCAGGGTGGCTTTCCTCAACGGGAACATGCGAACTGTTCAGCCCAATGACTGATTTGCCAACCTATCGCAAACTCAATGGAGAGTACGAATACGTTTCCGCTCTGCTATTCCGAGTTCGCATTCGGACTGATGTTCACCCTCGTGAAACAATTGAGCCTCGTATCTTGGCCCGTCCCGTCGTGTCCTCCCCTACCTCTCGGAGCGGCCGCAGGATTACGACGAAGTACCTCACCTCACTCTCCTGCCGTTCCGTCGCATCTGCTGTGCGACCGAGACGCTTCCCTCGGCCTTGGGTTAAATGCCACGGCTGCCACGGCGTGTCGTGCGGGGCCAGCGTCCGGCTGTGCGACGAGAGGCGCGCGCCCTGGCTCTCTGCCCCTCCCGCGCTTCCCGAGGCCACGGTCAACTTCCTCGGCAGGTCGACCGGTCGCTGCCGAAGAAGGGAGGGCGAACAATCCGAACTTGAGGGCTTCTTCACATCGTCTACCTATGTTCCTACAAGGGGAAAACGCCTCGTCCGGGCCGCACCCTTCTAGTCCCGTACGCTGCGTTGCGATTAGTCCCGCCCGTTTCAAGCCCCCGTTTCCAATCGCGACTGCCCCCCTTTCACTACTGTATTAATGGCAAAGACGACGATTGATGAGATGAAGATAGGGATCACTGGGCTACCCTTGCTGCGGCAGGCACCTATGTTTCGGTCCAGGAAGGAGGGGGTGGGTGGTGGTGGTGGTGGTGGTGGGAGCACCTTGGCGACCAACTCTGTCCGGGTTCGTTCATCGTGATGACGGGCTGCCCTGCCAGCCCTTATACTCAGCACCCGATGGCCCATCACCGATGTCAGCGCCCTTGTCCACTGCGTGTGGGTGTCGTGTGTCGGTCGGTGTGTCTGTCAAACCTCGCAAGTACTTCGGCTGTCCAGTTCCGTCCGGTGTCTGCTTTGCTTGGCTTGGCTTGGCCGCTCCGATGGTTCGCAAGTACTCAGGCAGAGCTGGCTCAACACCACATCCCCCCCC